>JAGFNQ010006892.1:163936-209165 GCA_024364735.1 Boesenbergia rotunda | reverse complement strand
AATTTTATCACGTAGGCCACTTCTTTATCTTGATTTTTCTTCTTCGACTTCATAAAATGCTTCTTCACAAACTATATCGATACAATTTACACCAAACTAATTAATGACCAAATTCAATAAATTTGACGTAATTAATATGAAAATAAGTCACATACATCAATGCCTTGAAGCCTCATTTTGTATAGTTCGAAGGTCCTTCTTTTCTCCTCCTCTATATCTTCTTCAGACATGACTTCCATTACAGTAATGGTTTCTCTTGCTTCATCCATATCCTCCTCACTAAGTTTCCTTTTTCCCTTGTCCATGACATTTGATATTTGTTCCTTTCTCCGCTTCCCCTTATGTAATAGTTGGTGCCATACTGGACTCTCAATTGGAGTATCCCTGTAATCATACCGAGTTCGGTCACGTCCTCTCCTTGTTCTACAAGATACTGGATCAGAAAGAGGACTGACTACAGGATAGCTTTCTTGAGCCTCCATGCCCTTTTTTTCAATAATTGAAAGTAATTCCTTAACCCTTTCATTCAAACATATATTCTCCTCTGTTAGCTCCTTGATTAGGGTGTCTTTAAGAATGCATTCACCACATGGCCTTACATCTTCTGTGTCATGTCCTTGTGATGTCGCTATTGGCTGTGGAATGTCATCCCCCAATCTCAAGGTTCTCAAACAATGTGTTTTCATGTAGGTTAGGAATTATTTCAACAATCACCTGTCAATTACCAAGTACACAAATTTTACTGCTTCTATATCAAACTAACATAGATAAACTAACATAGATCACAGTTTACAATAATTACCTCTTCGGAGCTGATTTGGTTGACAAGGTCCCTTACCCTACTAATATGCGAAGGAATATTCCTCCACTTATTTATTCGGGGTCCTTCAACATTGTATGGTTTTTGAATGGGTACATGCTCCAAAAACCATGCCTACACAAAGTTTTCTAGCCAATTACATTAATAACAGCAAAATATTATAAAATATAATTTAGGTAAATTCTACTCACTGCCAAAAGCCCAGCAAATCCCTTTACATAAGGGAGGTTTGTGGTCCTCTGGTTTCCTTGACTTGATGAAAATAATTCCCCAATCTTAGGTAATTGGGGAGACAAAAATTTATGGATAGCTTCCACCCAGTTGAATCTACCAAGATTGTCATAATCATCTACTATATCTACAAGCCCTAGAGGGACCTTATATGTACTAGACGAAAATAAAACACAAATAAATATATACAAAATATAAAATTTACAAAGTAATAACACATCATCCTCTGATTCAACACTTTTAGAATAATGTTTAAGTAAGTCCTCAATTCTTGTTCTAGTAGGTTATTTTTCTTTTGAGAAGTAAGTACGATAGAGGTCACCCGATGCTTCAGTTGAATTAATAGGGATCGAAACTCCACGGTCCACTATACCCAGTACCAAAGCAACATCTTGTCTGGTGAACGCAACCGGTACACCTGAAACAATTAAAATCTTTAGTTATCATCAACAATATAGGATTCAATTTATTTCTCATTGGGCCTGAAATGAATTCATTTCAGGCCCAACGTGGGCCTGAAATGATTCATTTCAGGCCCACGTTGGGCTTGAAATGAATTTACTTCAGGCCCACGTTGGGCCTGAAATGAATTCATTTCAGGCCTACCTAGGGCCTGAAGTAAATTCACTTCAGGCCCTCGGTAGGCCTGAAATTATTTCATTTCAGGCCTACCGACCTGAAGTGAATTTCACCTTAAATTCACTCATTTAAATTGATCAAATATCAATCATTTAAGGTCAACTATATCCAAGTTTTATCTTACTATAGATACAGTTTATAATTCATAATTAAAACTATTACCTGAGAATTTAAAAACTTGCGAGGTTGAATCCCAACTTTCAAATATATTTACCAAAATTCCCCGGATATGCTGCAATTCTTGAATGTCCAAGAAAATACTGAAGGGCGACTCTTTGATCTTCGCAATGTGTTGATCTTTTAAAATTTCAAATGCTTCAACAAAATGTTTAAAATGGCCTAAAACACTGCACCAATGTAATTTTTTCCCAAACTCATCTAAACCCTACAGTTTTTATACATTACAAATTTATTCAGCAAAAATAAGTATAAACAATATCACAAGCAGTGTTTATTCAGCAAAAATAAGTTTAAACAATATTACAAGCAGTGTTTATTCAGCAAAATTAAGTATAAACAATATCACATACCTTGGTGATTAATGCCAATGAAGAAGACGATGAGGAACCACCCACAGACCTTTTACCTGCCATTATTATGCAAATCAAACCTGCAGAAACCCTAAATCCTACTTTGATAGTGCCGAGCAGTATCAACTTCAACGTTAACACTTCAAGCAGCCTCAGGATCACACACTATCACTTTCCTGTATAGGAGCCTAGGTTTTGGTTGGGCGGAGGGAATCGAGGGAGTAGCAAACGACTAAAGCACAACTAGGGCACGCACAATGTCCTCCTTCAACAATACCATTTACGTTTTCGCGGTGAGAGATAGAATGACCTTGCCATCCGAACCACATATTTTTATTTTACTGCAAAAGTGGTTCGGATGTCTCGAAAATAGTAATGGAAAAGGTGTATTGTGGCGCCAAGGGTAGAATAGGAAGTTCACTTAAAGGGCTGCGCCCTTTGGTAAAATAGAAACCATGGGACGCCCTTTGGTAATTTCGTATTGTTACGTACGCCCTTTGGTAAATTGCCCAAAAAACTTATAATTTTTTTCATCTTACTTGCGAAACCTCCACTTATTTGTCTGATGAAGAAAGAGGTTGCTCTTGTTATAGCACCATTTTCAGAAGGGAGAATGTGATAGGAATGGATAAATAATTTTAGTTAATTATTATTATTATTTTTTAAGTCTAAAGTTTAGAGGTGTTTTTATCTTTAGTAGAATTAGGATTGGGGTGTGTACTCTTTAAGTCCCAAATTTGATACTATATTGGTTCATATATTAAATTTTTTAAAAGACTTTTACAGTTCTAAAATTGGGCATTTAACTTTTTTTAATCCCAAATTTTAAAAATAATAATTTTAATACCATTCAATGGGAGTTGCCTCAAGTCCTTTTAAAAAAAAATAATGATTGAATATTGTAAACCAATTGGAAAGGTGAACACTAGGAGTTTTTAATTTTAATTTTTTTTGCTTGAATACTTTAACCCAATTGAGAAGGTGAATGCTAAGGTTTTTTTATTTTTTATTTTTAACTTGAATACTATAATCCGATTGGGAAGATAAACCCTAGGGATTTTCGATTTTTAATTTTTTTTAGCTTGAATACTATAACCCAATTGAAAAGATGAACCCTAAAAAATAAAATATTAACTTTGAGACTATTTTTTTAAAATTTGATATTCAAAATATCAAAAATAAATCAAGTTCAGTATCTAAAATGACTTTTCCTCAATTAGGATTTGAGTCTATTTAAATACCTATTTAATTGTTTTGGAAATTCTTTTATCAAAAATTTATTATCGCATGGTTTCTTTTCAAAAGTCAAATTTGATTAACTATCTCCTAACTGTTGAAAACCAAAATTTTAAAAGGCTTAGTTGTAAATTTTTAAGGGGCTTAGTTGTGATTTTTGAAACTTGGAGGGTCTTTTTGCAAAAAGGCCAAAACTAATTAAAACCTCCTAAAGCCCTAACTTCCCGCATTCACCCGAACCCCTCTCCTCTGTGCCGATTTCTCTCCTCCCCGACGCCGCTCCCTTCTCTGCGTCGACCGCCGCCGCCCTACCTACTCCATTTCCCTTCTCCTTCTTCTTCTCCGGCGCGCACGAGCAGAACACCGTCGCCTCGCGAGAAGCCTTAGCCGACGCCGCTGCCGTGAGTCGAGGAAGCGTCGCCTTGGTTTGTCTTTGTTCTGGGTTTTTTTTCTCCGCCAGAAATCACACTGTGCCCTAACACAGATCCACCGCCGACGCACCGCAGTTAAGGTAAGGGATTAAAAGTTGGTTGGTTGTTTAGGTTGTGGTTTAAGGTTGAATCTTGAGATGCTGTTGAGATGCTGTCGTGAGTTATTGGTGGCGAATTTCAATCATGTGTGGAGTAGTTTTCGATCTCTAGCAAAAATAAATGGTGTAGTTTCAATTATTACTGTGTTTTTGTTCCCTGCCATGGCATTTGGCAAAAGAATGCTAGCTACTATGCTACCTGTTACAGATCTGGATAGAATTAGCAAATGTTTAATGTTGTATTTTTGGTCTTGAAGATCATGCATGAGCTGCCATGGTGGAAGCTTTGTTTTCAAATTTGAGACTAGTTAGAAACTCAGGTGGGTTGGTATAGTTGGTTGTCGTGGTAGTCTCATTAGGGATTTATTTAAATATATGTTGTAATTAGGGTGAGTCCTAATTATGTTAGTAATTTATTTAGCTAATTTATTAATTTATAAATAACTAAATTTAGTCTTTGATACAGGACCTTGATTCGGACTCGTTCAGTTGATCGTGGGAGACTCTCTTTTCGTTTACGTTCTATAAATAAAGGCGGGTATTTTTCCTTTGTACTCGAGTAGTTTCGTTTACCTTAAAGTATGACTATCTTATGTCTAGTAGGTTGCTTGACCTTGTTCTTTGTCGTTTGTTATTTTAACATCGCTGTTGACACTTAATGTTCGTTGATCTTCGAGTATTCCAATTCGTATCTGTACAGTCCTCTATTGGTTTTCTGTTCTGTAAAGTGTCGCTTGTATGCGAGTACTTAGAAGTTCATTAAACACAGATAGGTTTATTTGACATTAGAAATACCCTACCTAATAGTGTAGGTGCATAATCGTTGGTTTTCGATTTCTGGTTGGTTGTATTGATGCATCGTATACTCGTTGGATTTTATTGCATGGTGTTTCTCCGGTTGTTCGTGCATCGTACAACATGCACCATACTTGCACGTTGCATACTAACGACTGTTGGGCTTACATTTGGTTAAGCCGTCATTAGTCATATTGTTGCTCGATTCACTCAACCACTTGTTGTCGTGGTAGTTGTTAGAGTGTGAGCATCTGTCCTGTTATGCTAAACAGTGATACCCTCACCGTTGTTTTAGAGGGATATTAGAGTCGTTGGTGGCTCACCCTCACCGTTATTTTTAGAGGGATATTAGAGCTGTTGGTGGCTCCCCCTACGTATCGGGGTTTTTGGAGTAGTTGGCTCCCCAGCATCCTGTCCACTCAACTACACCTTTGTGGTATTTGTTGTTGGAGTGCGTACAGTTGTCGTAGCCCTACCCACTCGGTCACACAGATGGGATGTGTTGGCGGCTTGACTGGCGTCAGGGGTGACACATGTCATTGCATCATATGCATACGTATTTCTTTTATGCATTTGCTTGTGTTTGATGCACTGATATGAGCTATGGTTGTTGTACTTGATTGACATGCATGTATATGTTGGATTTATCGTTGTCACGTTGTTTTTACCTGCTTAGTTGATATTCTGTTTTATATCAGTTGTTATTCGGTTTTATATCTTGTTGTTTTATATATGTTATGCATGTTTAGTAAATCTTATATTCCTTATGGACTGTACCCTGTTGGTTCTCTACTTATTGTACCTTTATTATGTCATGCTTCTTGTCTACTCATATACCCGCAGAGTCCACACGGACTCACCACTGCTACCTCCCATTTTTGTTTCAGGTAGCAGGTAGATATTTTGCTTGGAGCCAGGAGATGATCCAGTTGTCAGTCCCTCAGTTCCACCGTGTCGGTTTGAGTTGGTTTGATTTAGTGTCTGATTTATTTCCGTAGTTATATTTATTTGTCAAGTATCGATTTGGTTTTGTCGTTACTACCGGTATGTAGACTTTTATTATGTTAATGATGGCTGATCCATCCATTTATTTTGTTTCGATATAAACTGCGTAGATGTGTATTTTATTTATTATTGTGATGCTAGCTGCTTGTGGCTGAGCTAGTATTGGTGGAGAGTGTATGTACATTTGCCCCATATTGTCTGCCGTACAGGGGAGATGCTGCCCGATTTTCGAGGAAGCATGAGCCTCTGGGGTCATGACAATTTTTGGTATTAGAGCAAGGTTTTGCGATGTTTTGGTGTCTGTGGGTTTACGAAGTTGTTTTACGAGGTCAATTTGTATGTTACAGATTTGTTTATTTTGCGGAGTCTTTTTCTTGAGGGTTGACGAAGTTGTTTTGTTTTACGATGTCTATTTGTATTTTACGGATTTATTTTCCGGAGTTATTTTCTGGTTATGGTTGTGATGGGACTTGGAAGCGACGAGATCTCTCCCGGCAAACAAGAAGTAAGTTGATTTTAAATATTGTTAAATTTATATCTAAATAATGTATGTTGGATTTGTTAACATATATTCCTCGTCGTATTGAGTTATCTCCACCCCGTGCTCGTGGTCGTGGACAACGATCACGGGGGAGGCCAGAGGAGGCCGAGGGAGACACGAATCAGAAGGGTGATAGGCCCACCAGAGTGGAGCCGACTGGTCAGGGATCAGCTCACCAGGACCCTTCGGGTGAGCCGAGATCTCCACCACGGAGAGTATCTTCTCCTGTATATCCGACAGCAGTTCCAGTTGTACCATTAGAGGCAGGTCCATCAGTACCACTAATGGAAGTTCCTGGAGTGCCATTAGGGGTATCCCCTGCCCAAGCGAGTTGGCTTCTGGACAGAGCTCGGATTCCGTTGTTGGCTGCGTCTGTGAAGGGTCGCTTCACACTGTTCCATGGGGAACCAGATCCCTATGCTGCTCATGCCTGGTTGGAAACATTGGAGGACACCTTCAGCTATATGACCCTCATAGACGTAGAGAAGGTGGAGTTGGCTACGTATCATCTTCGAAATCAGGCCGTCACTTGGTGGAATATGCAGAAGACTCTTATTGGTGGACGACCGATTTCGTGGGTTTCTTTTCGCAAGGCTTTCGAGGGCAAGTATTATCCTGCCGTGTTTCGTACAGCCCGACGGCAGGAGTTTCTTGCTCTTCATCAGGGAGACCGCTCAGTTATGGAGTATGAGGCGGAATTCAATCGCCTGACAGAGTTTTGTCCTCAGTTGGTTGCTACGGAGACGGAGCGGACGACACAGTTTATGTTGGGCTTAGCTGGATATATACAGGTGCGATTGTCTGGATGGATTCCTACTTCATATCGAGAGGCTTTGGATCGGGCTTTACACGTTGAGATGATTCAGCATCAGCTGCATGGTGATAAGAACAAAGGAAAGCAGACAACTCAGGGTTCAGCTGCGACACAAAGACAGCAGACAGTTGGCCTGAAACGCAGTAGCAGGAGTCAGAGTACGCAGGAGACTTATGTGCCTCAGTCTCGACCCCAGAAGTTTGGACGGTTTTCAGCAGGATCGTCGAAGGGTTCTCAGCAGACCTCGAAGTTTACTACTGGTGTGACTCATTGTTTTCAGTGTGGTTCTGAGGACCACGGCAGACCAAACTGCCCCCTAGAGCACCCTGTCTGTTATTATTGTAAACTTCCGGGTCATGAGAGTCAAGGCTGTCCTTTGAAGGCTCAGTATAGGTCTGTAGCAATTACTCCTCGGGGTGGCCGATTAGGATCGCAGAGGCCATATCGAGGCGGCTGTCAGACTCATACGTCATTCCGACCTCAGCAGACAGGACGTCAGCAGGCAGTTCCACCACCAGTTCAGATGTATGATATGCATGGGCATGAGTACTCCTCACCAGTGGGGTCTCAATATTCTGGGACAGGATCGTATTATCAGCAGCCACGTCTAGTATACCAGTCTCCAATTTATCAGCATCAGTCATCGGCTAGAGCTTCTGGTTACCGGTCTCAGCAGTCGGTTGGGCCTTCTGGATATCAGCCCCATCAGACTGCTGGACCTTCATCTTCTCAGCCGCAGCCGATTTTAGCGTTGCCACCTTCAACTACAGAGACAGGGCAAGTTTATGCAGTCACCAGAGAGGAGGCACAGCGGGCCGATGGATCGGTCTTTCGTTGTATGATTTCAGTTTACGCATTTTCTGCTGAATTACTTGTTGATACTGGTAGTTCTAGTTCTTTCATATCACGACTGTTTATGGGAAAAATTAGTAGATTGCCTACCCTTAGATCACAATGTTTATCAGTGTCTCTACCATCCGGTGGGGTATTGGATATCACGCAGCAAGTCAAGGCGTGTCCATTGGACTTTGGCAATTATACCCTCACCGTGGATCTGTCAGTTTTCGAGATGGTAGAATTTGATATTATTTTGGGAATGGACTCACTGGCAGCTTATCATGCCACAGTTGATTGTCAAGCGAGGGTGGTCACGTTTCGGCCTCCGAACCAACCCTCGTGGGAATTCATTGGCACCAGAAATGATGGGATTTCTATTATCTCTGCAATTCAAGCCTAAAAGCTTATATCACATGGATGTCAGGGTTTTCTATTATCATTGATCAGTACTGATGGTAGCAGTAGCCTTCAGCTCTCGGATGTTCCAGTGGTCCAAGAATTCCCAGACGTATTTCCAGAGGAGCTACCTGGTTTTTCTCCCAGAAGGCAAGTTGAATTTGTGATCGAGTTGATTCCGGGGACTGCGCCGGCATCAAAGGCTCCGTATCGTATGACGCCTAAGGAGTTGGACGAGCTAAAGGTCCAGCTTCAAGAGTTGCTTGACAGGGGATTCATTCGTCCTAGTGTATCTCCATGGGGTTCACCAGTTTTATTTGTCAAGAAGAAGGATGGTTCTATGAGGTTATGCATCGACTACAAGCAGTTGAATGCCGTGACCATCAAGAACAAGTATCCTCTACCTCGTATTGAAGATTTGTTTGATCAGTTGAAGGATACCTCAGTGTATTCTAAAATTGATTTGCGATTCGGATATCATCAGTTGAGGATCAGGGATTTGGATATTCAGAAGACAACTTTCCGCACTCAGTACGGACATTACGAGTTTTTGGTAATACCATTTGGGCTTACCAATGCTCCTGCAGTATTTATGGATCTGATGAATCGGGTTTCTATGGAGTATTTGGATCAGTTCGTTATTGTTTTCATCGACGACATACTGATTTACTCCCGTTCCGAGAAGGAACATGCGCGCCACCTTCGTATCGTTCTGGAGACGCTCCGTCGGGAGCAGTTGTATGCAAAGTTTAGCAAGTGTGCTTTCTGGTTGTCTTCTGTGGGTTTTCTCGGACACGTTGTTTCCAGTAGAGGTATTTCCGTAGATCCCCAGAAGATCGAGGCTGTCACCAGTTGGGAGCAGCCTAAGTCAGTTCAGGAGGTGCGCAGTTTTCTCGGATTGGCTGGTTATTATCGCCGATTTGTTGAGGGGTTTTCCAGTATCGCTTCACCGTTGACACGTCTGACCAGAAAAGGCGTGAAATTTGTTTGGACAGAAGCTTGCGAGACTAGTTTTCAGGAGCTCAAGCGGCGATTGGTGTCTGCGCCTGTATTGGTGTTACCTTCAAGCGAGGACGGATTTGTACTCTACACTGACGCATCACATCAGGGTTTTGGTGTAGTTTTGATGCAGCATGGACGGATAGTCTCTTATGCTTCTCATCAGCTGAAGGAGCATGAGAAGAATTATCCAGTTCATGACTTAGAGCTTGCAACCATTATTTTTGCCCTGAAGATATGGAGACATCATCTCTACGGCGTCACGTTTGAGATTTTCATGGATCACAAGAGCCTCAAGTATTTGTTCACTCAGAAGGAGCTAAATCTTCGTCAGAGAAGATGGATGGAGTTCCTGAAAGATTATGACTGTACTATTAGCTACCATCCAGGGAAAGCTAATGTAGTTGCTGATGCACTCAGCAGAAAATCCCGGAGTGTTCTGGCTTGTCACCGGGTTATGGTCACCGATTTAGTTCAGAGCTTCTTAGAGTTGGGACTGGAGGAGCAGGGTCAAACAGAGAAAGGGTTGTTGGTGACTATGGTTGCTTAGTCTTCGATCAGGACGAAGATCAGAGAGGCTCAGGCTAGTAATCAACATCTGCAGTTCCTAGGCAGCCGGATAGCCTCCGAGCAGCAGACTGATTTTACACGAGATGAAGAGGGTATTCTTTATTTCCGAGGGAGATTATGTGTACCTAAGTCACATCCGGTCATGGATGAGTTGCTTCAGGAGGCTCATTGATCTCTGTTTGCTATACATCCTGGTGGAACCCGTATGTACCGAGACTTGAGACGTTCCTACTGGTGGAACGGTATGAAGAAAAACATCGTGGATTTTGTTGCTAGATGTCTAGTGTGCCAGCAGGTGAAGGCCGACCATCAGAGACCTGCTGGATTACTACAGAAGATCCCCATTCTTGAGTGGAAGTGGGAGCACATCATGATGGATTTCGTTGTTGGTCTACCGAGGTCTTGTAGAAGACACGATGCGATTTGGGTGATCGTTGATCGATTAACCAAATCTGCTCATTTCTTGGGGATTCAGAGGACAGATTCTCTGGACAAACTGGCAGAGTTGTACTGCCATGAGATTATCAGATTACATGGTGTTCCTCTGAGCATCATATCAGATAGAGATCCGCGTTTCACTTCGTGGTTTTGGCAGTGTTTACAGCAGGCCATGGGTACCGAGCTTCGATTCAATACAGCCTTTCATCCGTAGACCGACGGACAGTCTGAGCATACCATTCAGACACTGGAGGATTTGTTGAGATCTTGCGTTATGGACTTTGGAGGCAACTGGGAGGATCACCTGCATTTGGTTGAGTTTGCCTATAATAATAGCTATCATTCGGCTATTCAGATGATACCTTTCGAGGCGTTGTATGGTAGAGCTTGCAGGACACCCACCCTTTGGGAGGAGGTTGGGGAACTTCAGTTGCTAAGTCCTCAGAGTATTCAGCATGACACAGAGCTAGTCCGTACTATCAGACGTCGTTTGTCAGAGGCTCAGGATCGTCAGAAGAGTTATGCAGATCGAAGACATAGACCCTTGGAGTTCTCCGTGAGCGATCATGTGTTCTTACGAGTGTCACCCACGAAAGGGGTGAAGAGGTTTGGGTTGAGAGGTAAGCTAGCTCCCCGCTATATTGGACCTTTCCAGATTTTGTAGCGGATTGGAGCTGTCGCTTATCGTTTGGCATTACCACCGTCATTGGCTGGAGTTCACGATGTGTTTCATGTTTCCATGCTGAGGAAATATGTACCAGATCCTACACATGTGTTATCGAAGGTGTCGGTCACACTTCAACCAGACACGACGTATGAGGAGGTGCCTATGCGGATTCTGGACCGCAAAGAGCATCGGTTGAGGAACAAGACAGTTCGTTTGGTCAAAGTTGGTTGGCAGCACCACTCTGATGAGGAAGCTACTTGGGAGCTCGAGGATTTGATCAGAGCTCGCTATCCTCATCTATTTACTTGAGGTGCGTATGGTTGGTTTTTATTTTGTAATTATATTATATCTACGTTGTTGATAATTGGGTGTTGATACTTGTTGCCATTGACTAGTACCTGTTATGGTTGACTAGTATTTGTTGTGGTTCACTAGCTAAATTTGGGGACCAAATTTTTATTAGTGGGGGAGAATGTTGAAAACCGAAATTTTAAAGGGCTTAGTTGTAAATTTTAAAGGTTCTTAGTTGTAATTTTTGAAACTTGGAGGACCTTTTTGCAAAAAGGCCAAAACTAATTAAAACCTCCTAAAGCCCTAACTTCCCGCATTCACCCGAACCCCTCTCCTCTGCGCTGATTTCTCTCCTCCCCGACGCAGCTCCCTTCTCTGTGCTGACCGCCGCCGCCCTACCTACTCCATTTCCCTTCTCCTTCTTCTTCTCCGGCCGCACGAGCAGAACACCGTCGCCTCGCGAGAAGCCTTAGCCAACGCCGCTGCCGTGAGTCGAGGAAGCATCGTCTTGGTTTGTCTTCGTTCTGGGTTTTTTTTCTCCGCCCAAAATCACACTGTGCCCTAGCACAAATCCACCGCCGACGCACCGCAGTTAAGGTAAGGGATTAAAAGTTGGTTGGTTGTTTAGGTTGTGGTTTAAGGTTGAATCTTGAGATGCTGTTGAGATGCTGTCGTGAGTTATTGGTGGCGAATTTCAATCATGTGTGGAGTAGTTTTCGATCTTTAGCAAAAATAAATGGTGTAGTTTCAATTATTACTATGTTTTTGTTCCCTGCCGTGGCATTTGGCAAAAGAATGCTAGCTACTATGCTACCTGTTACAGATCTGGATAGAATTAGCAAATGTTTAATGTTGTATTTTTGGTCTTGAAGATCATGCGTGAGCTGTAACGCCTACCCCTTACCGTTAAGGCAGCGCGTTACCTTTTCCTACTTAACATACGCATATTATTGCATATGAATCTAAAGCATTGCAGCGAAAATAAAACATAACTATAGCACATGCAACAAGAAGGGGGTATAAAGATCATATTGTATCTAGTAGCATCCATGCATTAAATAAATTCCAAAAGAGCTAACAAGTATCAAGTATAAGGTAGTAAAACATGTTTTCTTATAAAGATAAGTGCTAAGTCTATAATGGCACTAAAATGGATCGATCAGCCAAGTCACCACCACACACACGAGCGCTTCCTGCAGCTTCCCTTCCTTTAGAAATTTCTATGTTGATCTGCAACATAAGAAATTAACTATAAGTATGAAACTTAGTAAGCTCTTTCCTACTCACTAAATCCACATGTCACATATATTTGAAAGACATATAACATCTCATGTATAGCATAAAACTCATAAGGTACATGAATGCATACAAACATAAAACATATGCATTGCAAAAACATTGCAAAAACATTTAGTGTATGCAAAATGCTCCAGGGTGAACAGGTATGAGCTTTGGGAGAAGCTAGAGAATATAAAACCAAATAGTGAGGAGCTTTGGATGATTGGAGGAGATTTTAATGTGATTACTAATGCACAGGAGACTTCTGCAGGATACATTAATGGGTTCGGAGCAACAGAAGTTTTCTGCAACTTCATAATGATCTCGGGGCTCTTAGATGCAGGGTTTGTAGGAGACCCTTTTACCTGGACAAACAACAAAGTGTGGAAGCGGCTTGACAGAGTTATGCTTTCATCATCATGGCAGGATCATGGATATTCAGTGAGGGTGGAATATTTAAGCAGGGCTGCTTCAGACCATTGTCCACTATTAATTTCCTTTCCAAGTTATGAGAAACCTATAGCTTCTTTTAGATTCCAAAGAATGTGGTTGAGGCATCACGGTTTTATGCAAACTGTGAGATTAAATTGGGACCTTCCTTGTTATGGCCTTGGATTGTAGAAATTACAAATCAAATTGAAAAGACTTAAAAATCATTTGAAGTGGTGAAACAAAGAAATTTTTGAGAACATTCAGGATAACATTCAGATGGCAGAAGATCAATTTTCAGAGGCAGAGAAAAAGTTTGACTCAGATCCTTCCGAAGAGAACAAAATCTATAGAAACAAAATCTATTCAAAACTATGCAAATGGAAGAAGATTTTTCGAGGCAGCGGGCAGCAGTGAAATGGATGAAAGAAGGGGAGAGAAATACAAAATTCTTTCATACTTTGGTGCAAACAAGGAAGATGGCTAACAGAATTTCTAGAATATGGGATGAAGGGACTTGTTTAGAAGATCCGAAACAAATTAGAGCTTCGGGAGCTACATATTTTGAAAAATTGTTAACAGGTGAGAGTTTTAATGGAGATATAGCGGATTTGAGCCATATTCCACTGCTGATAAATAATACGGAAAATATGGATTTGACAATGCTGCCATCCATGGAGGAAATAAAACAAGTTATTGGAGAAATGGATCAAGATAGTGCAGCTGAACCAGATGGTTTTTCAGCTTTCTTTTATGCCTCTTGTTGGGATATTATTAAAGAAGATGTCTACCAAGCGGTGATAGATTATTTTAAAGGTGGATCTTTGCCAAAAGAAATGAATGCTACAACCATTGTGTTAATACCAAAAGTTGAAAATGCGCAAAGTTGGAAAAATTTCAGGCCTATTAGTCTTTGCATTTTTCTTATAAAGTTATTTCTAAGTTGCTGGCGAATAGATTGAGAAAGGTTCTAACCAAGATAATATCTCCGGCGCAGAGTGGTTTTGTAGAGGGGAGGCTGATCTCAGATAATATTCTTTTAGCTCAAGAGTTAAACCACAAGCTTAATTATCACGTGCGTGGGGGGAATTTGATATTGAAATTAGATATGGCTAAAGCCTTTGATCGTATTCAGTGGAGTTTGCTTTTTAGAATAATGAAAGTCTTTGGCTTTTCAAATTCCTACATTAATCTCATTAGAGGATGTGTTGCTAATTGCTGGTTTTCGGTCCGTATCAATGGTCATCTTTCAGGTTTTTTCCAAGCAAAAAGAGGACTCAGACAAGGTGATCCTATCTCTCCTTTTCTATTTATTATAGCTGCAGAATTTTTCTCTAGAGGATTGGAGGAGTTATTTACTAAAAATTCTAAAATGTGGTTGCTACGAGCTGTGATATGAAAGTCTCTCATTTAGCTTATGCGGATGATATTATGATCTTTATGAATGGTTCTATAAATTGTGTTAAGAAGATAAAGGCTTTCCTTAACTCCTATGAGGTGCAATCGGGTCAAGCTATAAATGCAGGAAAAAGTTTGATATATTCATCAAGAAGTATAACGGACACACGAAGAACCTTAATTACTAGCATTACCGGATTTGCAGAGGGAACTTGGCCGATAAGTTACTTGGGAACTCCCATTTTTAATGGAAAGAAGAAATCAACATATTATTCACCCTTATTAGATAAAATAAGGAAGAAGTTATATGGCTGGAATTTATCAAAACTTACTTATGGTGGTCGGCTTCTTTTGATACAAAGTGTTTTGAGCTCTATGCTATTGTATTTACTACAAGTTCCTTCCACCTTTGTCTTTACTTCATAAACTGGAAATGATCTTTGCAAATTTTTTCTGGGGCTCATCAGATTCAAACAGGAAAATACATTGGATAGCTTGGAAGGAAGCCTGTCAACCGAAATTGGAAGGGGGCTCAGGACTGAGAAGCTTGGCAGATCTTAGTACAGCAATGACTGTCAAGTTGTGGTTCAGATTCAGGGAGCAAGAAACTCCATGGGCAATTTATTTGAAAAGAATGTATTGTAGAAAGATGCATCCAGCTATTGTTTCGGTTAAAAGTAATGCTTCTCCAAGCTGGCGCAGGCTGTCTAGAATTCGTAATTTTGCAGAGTCAAATATTGGCTGGATTTTGGGAGAAGGAAAAATTAATTTCTGGTTTGATAATTGGCTAGATAGTGGACCTTTATATCAGATTTGTAATTTCCCGGGAAAGCATGATACTTTGATAACTGAATTTATGGATAATGGTGTCTAGAAACTGAATCTTCTTAGGCCTTTATTACCAGAGAACTTAGTTGCAGAAGTAACTAAAACCCCCTGCTCAGTGGGAGGAACGGGATCGTTTGGTATGGAAGCCTTCGATGGAGGGTAACTTTTCTTTAAAGTCGGCTTGGAATAGTTCCCAGTGTGCTTAGTCAACAGATCCGATCAGGACTGTAATTTGGAGTGGTATTCTTTCTCCAAGCATTGCAATTTTTGTATGGCGTTTTTAGAAGCAAAGACTCCCTGTGGATACTATCTTGCAACAAAGAGGAATTTATCTAGTCTCTAAATGTCAATGTTGTAGCTCAATAGAGTCTTGGGAACATTTATTTTTTAGTGGCCCGATAGCAAGGAAAGTGTGGTCTTATTTTGCTAGTACATTTACATTGAGCAGACACCTCCCTTTGGAGGCTTGGAAGATTGGTCAGATTTGGTTGAAAGGTGGGCATATCAGAGAAATAGTTCCTTTTCTAATCTTATGGAACTTGTGGAATGCTAGGAATGATGCCAAGCATCGGGAAGTTAAAATGGAGGTGCAAAAGATCTGTAAAAACATTATACATTATTTTCATATGGGAAGAACTACAGGATTTATTAAGAGTAAACATTGGAAAGGATATATGTCGGTAGCTACGACTTGGGGGTTGAATTGCAATCTAAAAATTAGAAGAACAATTTCAGTAGTCTATTGGAGAAAGCTAAGGCCGGGAAGTTTCAAATTGAATACGGATGGATGTTCGAAGGGTAATCCAGGGGTAGCATCATATGGAGCAATTATTAGGGATCATGTAGGGCAGCTTATTATGGCTAAACAAGGCACTATAGGAATAAATTCTAATACAATGGCAGAATTGATGGCAATCCTTTCTGGGTTAGAGATGTGTGTAGCGCACAATCTCTAGCCAGTTTGGCTAGAATCGGATTCTCAAGTTGCTTTGAGGATTATAATGTCTTCGATGGTAGGGTGGATGTTCCGGAAGATTATATTAGAAATTAGACATTTAATCAGGAGGTATAATGTATACTGCTCGCACATTTACAGAGAAGCAAATGCTGCGGCGGATTACCTTGCAAATCAAGCATTTTGCTACAATGGAGAAAGAGTTTTAACGGAAGGGAAGATGGACAAAATATTACATGGTATCTGCAAGGTAGATAAGTTGGGATTGCCATATATTAGATTGGCTAGTAAAACAATCTTATAACACATCAGAGTTGTTCCTATTGCTGGTTTTTTCTCATAAAGATGGTTTTATCTGGTTTTCTTTTAAAGGCTAATATGAAATTTGGTTTCCTGGTTTTTCATAATGCTGTGAGTTTTCTGGCTATCAAATTTATGGTATTCTATTTTTGCTGATATCTCTATATAAACTGAAAGAGAAGAATTTTGTTTGGAGGTCCTTATTATTGGTTTTTCTTATAAGGCAGTTGAATGTTTGGTATTATGGTTTTCTGGTTTTCTTAAACTTCCTTTATGGATTGTTGATATTCCTGTGCTATCCTAGATAATCAAGAAGGAGATTGCTATTGATACTTACGCTAATACTCTCTGTGGATGGGTTTCGGAGTTCTGGTCTGAATGAAGAATATATGATACAGGTTCTTTTAGTTCCTGAAGTATATGTTTTAGAAACTGATGCAATGTAACTGACTTAGATACGAAGTAATCTGACACTGAAGTTATGTATCAGAATAAACTGGAAAATGAAGGTATGGACAAAGTTTGCCAGGTTACTGAGTTAAAGGTGTTCAGGTTGTGTTCTGGTTTTATAGTCTATAAATCAGAAATCTTATGGCATATTGTTAAGTTTTATTGTTGGTATTCCTGTACTTTCCTATATGGCATGCTGCTAGGCTTTGGTTAGTCCTGGTGAAATTTCTGAAGCATTATAGTGGATCAGCTTATGATAGGCTGTATACTGACGGATGGTTCGAAGATGTAATAAAATTTACAGAGATTGGAAACCTCATGGTGTTGGTTGATTTGGATGGAAATGTAATTGAGTGGATGTCTATATGAAACTTTGGAAGATTTGGGAGCAAAGGACATCGGTGGAGCTTTGATAAATCCATTTTGTATAGTTTCCTTAGCAAATTTCACGGTTCTGTGCCTCATCTTGAAAATCAAATTGAGTCTCTTGTATTTCTATACTAGAAGGTCAGGTTTGGCCCCCCCTTCTAATATGGATTTTCCTTCTTCTTGAAATAAGATCCTTCTTTAAAAAAAAAAAGGATGCTCTTTAGAAAACATAGTAAGTAATACTTTAACATAAGCATACATCATCTTTATTGGGGTCCCCGGCTTGTACCCATTCTTTCTTTGCACGCATCCTTAAATAGATGCGAGGTAGCTAGTCTCGACCTACTAGGGTTACTAGGCTTACTTTCTTTTAACCTAAGGACAACTTCGGTAGTCCAGAACCGTGGATCTTTTTTCAAGATCCGGTATAAGCCATACTTTAAAGTAAAATACATACATGCATTCTTTCATTTTTCTTTCTTTCATAATGAATGTACTATAGACATTCACTCATTCATGAGTATAGGCACACTTTCATGGCACAATCATTTACATAAATAGCATGACAATGTAGGATCTTTCTTTAAACATATGCAAGTGAAGCAAACATCATGCTAGTCTTATCAACACATCATTCATGTAACATATTTGTCTTAATCAAGGCAACACATTGGTTTTAGCTTTCTTTTCCTATCTTAAAACATGCTGGCCGAAACTACATAGGTAGGGTTTCATAGCATAAAATTCATATAACATTGAAATAAGGGCACACTTCACACAAGAGATCATTTACAAGTACAAGGGTAGTCTAAACTTCACTAAACATTAGTTTAGGCACATGATTGTAGTTTGGACCTATTTTAGCCCTCAATCTAGTTGCTGGCCGAAACTTACAACTAGGGTATTATAGCATAAAAATTCATGTAACATGGGAACAATTGCATAAGAGATCATTTACAAGTATAAGGGTAGTCTAGACTTCACTAAATATTAGTTTAGGTACATGATTTAGAGTTTGGACATATTTTAGCCCTCAACCTAGTTGCTGGCCGAAATTTACAGGGTTAATAAAGCATAGATTCCACAATTTTCTTGACCTAAAACATTACATAAGCAATGGAAATTCACATAAGATCAAACCCTAGTTCATTCACATGCATCTACCCATCTCCACCACTTGGCCGAGAGGTTCTAGATCCTTTACATAATGAAAGGCACTCAAACATCATGTATTCATCATTCATCTGCTATAAGAAGATAGCAATAAGCATGTAGAATCATCATCTAAACTTAATCATAACAAAAGAGGAGAAAACCTTCCTTGACCGAAACACACAACATGGCCTTTCTTCCATTCTTTCCACCCAACATCACAAGCAAACATAAGGGATCATAAATACACATTCAAGGCTATTATGTTGTAGGTGAGGGAGTCTTAACTCTTGCGTTAAAAATTCCAAAAGGTATTCTAGACTTTGGAGAAGAAAAGGGGGCTCCTAGGCTTAGTACTCCTCTTGTTCTTGTTCTTCTCTTCTTCTGGTTCCTCAAGGATATGAGGCTCGGTTTTGGGCAGCAAGGAGACCCTAGGTCTCGGTGAGGGAGAGGAGGAAGAGGGAAAAAAACTTGGTGAGAAGAGAGTGGAGGCTTGTGGCCGAAAATGCCTTGGGCATTTCTTCTCCCTATGCTCTTTTATAGGGAGTGAAAAGGCAAGCACTCTTTCAATGGTGCCTCTTCATTTTTCATGTGTCTCTTCACTTATTTTCTACTCATCTACAATTTTCCATCTCCTCCTAATAGCACTCCCCTGCTGGGTGAATTGGTTCCATATGCATTCTTAAGGCTTACATCATCTCTAAGGTCCAAGGTTTAATCCTAGGCACCTCTTCTTCTTTTTGCTTTCTCTTCCTTTTATTTTTTTTTCAAGCCCGCATAACCAAAACCCATCTAGAGAATGCTACTTATTTAATTCATACACATGCATATGTATATCATTATTCATTCATACATGTGCAGGATATTAAGCATAACATTAAATATAATACATAAGCATAATTATCACACATCCACTACATGTCAAGATAATGCCTAACATTTCTTTATTCACAACTTTTCCCATTAAATTCATAATATTATTCTTGGCCACATGTTCCATTATTACAATGCTACAGAGGGAAATTTGGGGCGTTACAATCCACCCTCCCTTCTGAAATGTTCGTCCTCGAACTTAAAATAACTCGGGATATTTTCGTTTCATATCATCCTCATGTTCCCAGGTAACTTCTTCAGATTGCTGACTTTGCCCAAGACTTTGACTAAGGGCACTTCCTTGTTCCTTAGTCTCTTGACGTCTCGATCCAGGATCCGTATGGGTTTGCTTTCACAACTCAGGTCCTCCTGGATCCGTACGATGTGCGGCTCAATCACTCTGTACGTACTGGGAATGCACTTCTTGAGCATCGACACGTGGAACACGTTATGAATAGCAGACATCTCCTGAGGTAGCTCGAGCTCGTAAGACAACTTGCTCACTCTGTTCAGGATCTTGTACGGTCCCACATATTACGGACTAAGCTTTCCTTTCTTTCCGAATCGCATCACTCCTTTCATAGGAGCTACTCGAAGGAATACCAAATCTCCGACGTCGAACTCCAAGGGTCTACGTCTCTGATCCGCATAGCTCTTCTGCCGGCTCTGAGCAGTCTCTATTCTTTGGCGGATACTGTGTATAGCTCGGGTGGTGTCGTCGATGAAATCTGTTTGAAGTCCCATCTCCTTCTTTTCTCCACCCTCGTACCAACAGATTGGAGACCTACATCTCCTTCCATATAATGCTTCATAAGGTGTCATTCCGATAGTAGCTTGGTAGTTATTATTGTAAGCGAATTCCGCTAGACATAAGTATCGACACCAGCTCCCTTTGAAATCCAGGGCACAAGCTCGTAGCATGTCTTCTAGTACTTGGTTCACTCTTTCCGTTTGTCCATCAGTCTGAGGATGAAAGGCGGTACTGGAATGCAGCTTCGTGCTGAGAGCTTTATGAACACATTCCCAAAATTGTGATGTGAAGCGACCATCCCTATCTGAAATGATGGTCTTAGGAATGCCATGCAGTCTGATGATTTCCTTAGCATACAATTGGGCTAGTTGCTCAATCGAATATGTCATCTTGATTGCTAGGAAATGGGCTGACTTCGTCAATCTGTCGACGATAACCCATATAACGTCGTATCCATTCGTAGTCCTGGGAAGACCTGAGATGAAATCCATAGAAATGTCTTCCCACTTCCATTCTGGAATTCGGATTGGTTGCAGAACTCCTCTGGGCCTCTGGTGTTCTGCTTTGACTCGCTGGCAGGTCAGGCAGGTACTGACGTGCTGAGCTACATCCCTCTTCATACCGGACCACCAAAACCTCATCTTCAGATCTTGGTACATCTTGGTGGATCCCGAATGCATAGAATAGGGGGTTCCGTGAGCCTCTTCCAAAATCTTCTTTTGCAGTTCCGGATCATTAGGGATATAGAGTCGATCCCTAAGGTATAATACCCCATTATCGGCGATATGAAAACCTTCGCCCTTGCCTTCAAGAATTTCCTGTTTAATCTTCTGAAGACTTGGATCACCATTTTACTTTTCCAGTATGTCGTCGAATAGTGCCGGCATAATTGCCAGGGCCGAAAGTCGTCCGGAAATGACCTCGATCCCGCAGCTCATAATTTCCTTTTCCAGCGGTCGGGACAATACTGATAAGGACATTAAGGTGGCAGTGGACTTTCTACTGAGTGCATCAGCCACCTTGTTTGCTTTGCCTGGGTGATAGAAGATCTCACAATCATAGTCCTTTACGAGTTCCAGCCATCGGCGTTGTTGCATATTGAGATCCTTCTGAGTGAAGAAATATCGCAGACTCTGGTGGTTTGTATAAATCTTGCACTGTGCTCCATATAGATAGTGTCTCCATATTTTCAGAGCAAAGACCACGGCTGCCAATTCTAAATCATGAGTGGGATAGTTCTTTTCGTGTTCCTTCAGTTGCCTAGAGGCATAGGCAATAACTTTACCACTCTGTATCAGTACAGCTCCGAGTCCCAATTTGGAGGCATCGCTATACATATCGAATCCCTTGTCATTTTCTGGAAGAGTCAGGATCGGAGCACTTGTAAGTCTTCTTTTCAACTCCAAGAAACTCTTCTCGCACTCGTCTGCCCATATATATTTCTTGTTCTTCTTGGTGAGAACAGTCATCGATGCTGCGATTCTGGAGAAGTCTTCTACGAATTTTCGGTAATATCCCGGTAATTCGAGAAAACTCCTGACCTCGCTAGCATTCATGGGCCTGCTCCAGTTACTCACGGCCTCAATCTTCCTCGGTCAACCATGACTCCATCCTTGGAAATAATATGACCGAGAAAGGACACTTGGTCCAGCCAGAATTCACATTTGGAGAACTTGGCATATAATTTCTTTTCCTGAAGAATCTGTAGTACCATCTTCAGGTGTTCAGCATGCTCTTCTTGATTTCTCGAGTAGATAAGGATATCGTCAATGAAGACGATCACAAACTTGTCAAGGAAAGCCGAGAATACCCGATTCATCATGTCCATAAACATTGCGGGAGCATTGGTCACTCTGAAGGGCATAACGACTAACTCATAATGCCCATATCTGGTCCGGAAAGCCGTCTTCGGGATATCGTCTGGCTTTACTTTCACTTGATGGTAGCCAGACCTGAGATCAATCTTTGAAAGACGGTGGCTCCTCTTAGTTGATCGAACAGATCATCTATCCTTGGGAGGGGATACCTGTTCTTGATTGTCACATTATTTAGCGCTCTGTAGTCTATACACAGGCGCATAGTGCCGTCCTTCTTCTTGACAAATAATACCGGAGCTCCCCATAGAGAGTGACTAGGGTGAATAAGTCCCTTGTCGAGTAGCTCCTGTAGTTGTCCTTGCAGTTCTTTCAATTCAGCTGGCGCCATACGGTAGGGTGCCTTGGAGATCGGATTTGTACCTGGAACCAGTTCGATCTCAAATTCAACCTCTCTGTCGGGTTAACCTCGGTAACTCATCTGGGAATACTTCTGGATAATGGCATACTACTCTGACATCTTCTAGCTTCTAGTCCGTTGCCTGATCCGTACTGACTACATGTGCTAGAAAACCAGTGTATCCCTTGTCCAACATCTTCTGCGCCTTGAGAGCCGATAAGAATTTCCCGGTTCTTCTCCTTGGCTCTCCAATAAATTCGAACATGGGTTCTGCCTCGGGCTGGAAGACCACTTTGTGTCTACGGCACTCGATGGAAGTACCGTATTTGCTTAGAAAATCCATACCCAGTATGACATCAAAGTCTTGCATGTTGAGTACTATCAAGTCGCAATAGAGTTCCCTTTCTGCAATTCTGATTGGTAAGACACGCAACTGGTGGGTGGATGCCATTGTTTCTCCCGAAGGCAGGGTTGTTAAAAACTTGCTGTCTAAAACTTGTAAGGGTATGTCTATCTTCTTAGCATGTATCATGGAAATATAGGAATGCGTTACCCCAGTATCTGTAACGTCCAAAAATTCTCAAAACTAATTTTAGAAATATCCTAGAATTAATTCTGAATTTATGGATATTTTTATAGAATTTTTCCATGGACAAATAAGGCAAAAAGGAATAAAAATAGAATGCGTGGTAAAAAGGCATAAGTAGGGTTTAACCCCTAGACATTTAGGTTGAGAGGAGAATAAACATACCAAGTGGGATGAGTTTGGTTTCGTTAGAATAGATTAGAGGGAAAGATAGATAAGGTGAAATTAGTTAAATTTTTCCATAAATATAAAAGGGAAACTTAAGGGTTTTTAGGTTTATTCTTTCCCTCATCTTCTCACCGCCGACTCTCTCTCTCTCTCTCTCTCTCTCTCTCTCACGATTTTCCTCTCCCTCTCTCTTGAGTCTTTCTCTCCCTCACTCACGGCAAAACAAGGAGGAGGTCTAAGGTCGTGTGTTGGGCGGATTCAAGAAGGAGGACGCGCTAGGGGATCGTCTCAAGGAGTAGTTCGTCATTAGAACCTCTCCGAGACTCCAAGGACCTTCCCTCTCCCTAAACCCTACTCCTAGAGTTGTAAGAACAAGCGCAGGATGTAAGTACCCCTCACCTGCGGTATAAGTAGCTTCGTTCGTATGATTGATTGTCCTAGTTTATCTAATTGCAAGTTTATGCTCATATGTGCAGATTAACTTCCTCTACCGATTTTAAGGGCACCACTAGATGGGCTGGACGTGCTTCCCCCTTTAGTTTGGGGTTTAGACGCACCGTCGAGTGCCTAGGAAGTGTCCTTGAATGAAAAAGGGAAGTTTTTAGGCACGCAAGGTGCTCGAGAAAATGTTAAGAAGCTCTAATATGAGTTTTAGCATATTATGAATGTTGGAACCCGGATGGCTAGAGAGGGGGGGTGAATATAGCCAATCACTTGGACTTTAAAGACTTAGCGAATTTCAGCACTTCAGTTTGTTAGTAACACAGTGGAAGTATGAAAATAGAGTATGCAGAAAAGAACAGGAAACAAAACAAACTAACACCACTAGCAAGATCGCTAACAAGGAGGGTTTACAAGGTTCGGGGATAACTTGCACCTACTCCTTGGCGTGCCCTTAAGGTGGGTGATCCCTTGATCGTCGGCAGATCAAGCCCCAGTTAGCACCGGATATAAAGCAACTTCCTTCTCGGTGGAGAAACCTCTCCACAGCGCGTTTCAATCAAGGATATAGTTTTAAGCACAATGAAACACAAAGAAGATCTTACTTAGCACTCAGCAAAGACAAGAACACAGCAGGCTTCTCCAAGCTCCACCCAGCGACGATCTCACGCAAGAATCCCTTTCTTCGTGTCTTCTCGCTGTTGGACTTCAAGCCTCTTGTTCCTTCCTCCAAGTGCTCAAGCAAGGAATGGTTGCTTCTCAGATCTCAACAGCTTGCTCAGGAATGATGGAACAGCAAGATCACAAGCACGCAGCAAGCCTCAAGAACTTCACAGCAATACTGATTCGCAGAGTTGTTGAAGACTTCTCGCAACCGGCGCTTAAGTCTTCTCCACACAGCTCCAGGTCACCATCCCACAGTAGCCTCCAGCTGCTCTCCTGCAACCACCATCCACCACTGAGCCCTTCTGGACCTCCTGAGCTTCCCTTAGACCAGCCCCAGACAGCAGCTCCAGCCAGCGCCAACGCCCGTTGCAACCTAGGATGGAAAACAGACAAACCTGCTCCAAGGAAAGGTCTCCATTGACTCTCCTTGAGTGTTTGAATCTTCCCTTGTCACCTGCAGCTTATCAGAGTGTTAGCACATCATATCAAGCAGAAAATCATGTATCAGATGTTAAGCGCAGAGAATCGGATACGTTCAGACGCGATCAGAGCGTCTGACAGTGTAATTTGAATTAAAGTGATCGGTCACCGGACAGATCAGAGAGCCTCCTGATCGGTCACCAGACCGATCAGGCTCCGTCCTGATCGGTCCCCAACGCTCAATTAGAAATCGCGATTTCTTTGGGACTCTCCTGGATCGATCACCAGACCGATCCCAGGTTGTGGATCGATCACCCGACCGATCCACCCTTTTATCGGGCGATTTCTGAGTTTCGCAGTCCAACCCTCCTGATCGGTCACCGGACCGATCAGAGAGCCTCCTGATCGGTTACCAGACCGATTAGGTCATGACCAGACCGATCAGGCTCTGTCCTGATCGATCATAGAGAGGAACCTGCGACGCTGGATCGTTCTCCAGAACGATCTGCACAGTGATCCTGATCGGTCACCAGACCGATCAGGAGTAGTTCAGCAAAGGAACTCAACCTCACTGTTTGCTCCCTGATCGGTCACCAGACCGATCAGGAGCCAAGCAATGGGTGAAACACATACTCCCTAATCGGTCACCAGACCGATCAATCATCGCTGGATCGGTCACCAGACCGATCCACGAAGGAGCACCGTGGCAACTCCCTGATCGGTCACCAGACCAATCCAGGGGCTCCAACCTAGCCCTCCAAGCTAGGGTTTCATCCACCTTAGCCCTCCAAGCTAAGGATTTTTCACCTAACCCTCCAAGTTGGGAATTTGCACCTAACCCTCCAAGTTAGGACTTTTCACCTAGCCCTCCAAGCTAGGACTTTTCACCCAACTCTTCCGGATTAGGACTTTTCCAAACCTAGCCCTCCAAGCTAGGATTTTTCACACCTAACCCTCCAGGTTAGGATTTTCCAATACCTAGTCCTCCAAGCTAGGATTTCCCATACCCTGCCTGATCCTCGATCATGACTTAATCATAATCATCATAATCATCAACCTAAACTAAAATCGGTGTCAACACCAAAACAACAATCAGGGTCAGACTGTATCAACAATGAAGTTAGCTACCCTTGCTTTATGTTTATGGACCCTAGTTCGTCCATTGGGTGGGCTCCTAGATCGCCCCTAGGCTCTAGATCGCCTAGTAGATGCAAGGTTAAAGAAAATAATATTTATGAAAGTATTTTACTTTTTATGGCATGTGCTTGGACTCTAGTTCGTCCATGGGTGGGCTCCTAGTTGCCCCTAGGCTCCTAGTTTGCCTAGTAGTAGTACCCTAATGGGTTCGGGATTAGCTACCTCGGATCTATTTAGGGATGCGCGCATTAGCAGCACATTGCCGAGCCCACAACAACATGATTATTATTTTCACTTATTATATGTATAAGTTTCAAAAGTTCAGTAATAGCTTTAAGTGAAACCAGTTTTAAGATCATGCTTAGTTCAGTAAATTCTATGAATGTCATGTGAATTTAGTTATAAGAATATGATTTAGTTCATGTGCTTAGTATGATGAGTATGCCATGATATTTGTTTAGATTATATGTTTCAGCAAGAATAAATGACAAGCATGATATGTTTTTCCTACATGTGTTTTCAAAAGCATGAGTTTCGAGATATGTATTGTTTTGTGAGTAGGATGGTACTTACTAAGCTTTATGCTTATAGTTTCATTTTTCCTTATACTGCAGATAAAGGCAAAGGAAAAATAGAGTAGTGGAAGCGGCAGGGATGATGGTGGAGTGTGTGATGGTGGAAACTTGGAATGAAAGAACCTTGGGAACTTGCATTAAGAGGACATGTTATTAAGAATGTTAAATGAATTAGTTCCATGTCATGTTTACTATTTTTCGCATCTTAAGTACCTTTGTCATGTTGAGTGATACATTCAAGTGCATGTTTCTAGTTATATTTTAACATGTTGTTAGCTTCTACATGTGATATGTTGAGTGATACATTTAAGTGCATGTCTCTAGTTATACTTTGACATGTTACTAGCTTCTACATGTGATATGTTGGATGATACATTCCAAGTGCATGTTAATTAGTAGTAAAATGAATGATTTAAGGCCATGGAACCATTTCTGATATTATAGTGCTACTATTGATGCATCTAGACCGAAACAATGCCTAGTTTTAGTAGCAAGTTGATACAAAGTTCATGTTCCTAATTTCATGCTTAGAAATGGTTAAAGTATGCTTTAATGTCATGGAAACATGTAGAATATGGCCTAGAATCATTGTATACCTGTTAGTAAGCTTAAATATGAGTTTGTGGGGTTTTTGGCACGAAGTGGGTTGACTTTAGCACGTTTCTGAAATCTGAATTTTCAGATTTCAGAACTACCAGTCGACTGCAATAGATACCAGTCGACTGGTAGACTGGGCAGTCGACTGGGACTAGTAACAAAATCGTACAGAAGGCTTCGTCACCTCGGGCAGTCGACTGATAGAATACCAGTCGACTGGTGCTAGTTTACAACACAATGTGATGTATAGCTGTTGGTTAGTGCTTCAGTCATGCAAGGCTGAGGTTGGGGGATCAAATCTTGGCCAAGCTAATAAAATTAAAGTTTTTGTTTTATTTTGGCTGGTTAGTACTTCCAACATGATTATGATTTACCGCATCATGCTTGAGTTATGAATTGTTAGTTCAGTACATAGCAAAATAATAATTTTTAAATTCTCCCAGTTGGTTTAGGACCTAGAAAACAATGATCAGTAATCAGTCAGCCAGTTATTCAGTTAGTAGCGATCCGCCTTAAAGCTTAGTACCAGAAGGTGGGTCGTTACAGAGTGGTATCAGAGCAGGTTCCATCTTTCATCCACACACACATCCAACATCGTACCTGCAGCTTCCAAGTAAGAGTACCTCTCACATTACTTATGTTTTCTTGCTTTTTCATTTCCTACTTAACTGAAGCATGTTTATAACTCATGGCACTTTAATATAGTTATAGTAAATATGTATGTCCTCTGTTATGTAGATAATGGCTAGAGGATGCCCAACTAGAAGGGCGCCAGCTACTGAGCCTCAACAAGAGGCAACTGACACAGTGACTCCACCTAAGCTCGAGGAGATAGTGGCTCAGCTCCAGAGACAGATAGCTGAGCAGCAGTAAGAGATAGCCACTTTAAGGGCTAATCAGCAAACCACACCTACTGCTACGCCAGGACCAAATGTGGAAACCCCAATAGTGACAGAGGTTCCACCGAGAGCACCAATCCCACCAATAGTACCAGAAGCCCCAACAGTAGGGGCTAGAAGAGAAGCATATCTGGTTCAGTGGCAGAAACTCAAACCAGAGAACTTTTCAAGCACTAGAGAACCGTGGGATGCACAAGCCTGTTTCAAAACCCTGGAGAGTACCATGGAACTTCTGGACTGGCCAGAACATGAGAAAGTAAAGTGCGCCTCCTTCTGCCTAGCAGGAGATGCTAGAATGTGGTGGGAAAGGATGAAGGCCAAGCAAGACATAAATCAGATGACGTGGGCCAACTTCGAAGCTGAGTTATTCGAAGAATTCTTTCATATGCGGGTTACTAACCGGCATTATGATGAATTCACTGAATTTCGTCAAGGTAACCTATCAGTAGAGGAAGCCGTGAAGAGATTCAACAGACTGGTTCGCCTGTGCCCTGAACTGGTCAGCACTGAACGAGAGTGAGTCAGGCTAATGCTCAAGATGCTAAGGCCAAAAATAGCATTGAATGTGGCCAGCGGCGTCCATAGGCCGCAAACCTCAGAAGAACTAATTAGCAGTGCCAGTCAGTATAGCAGGCAGAGAACTTTATGGTGATTTGATCATGCTGGATATGACTGATTATGATGTCATTTTTGGAATGGACTTCCTCATCAAGTACGGTGCCTCCATAGAATGCCGTAAAAGGAAAGTCATATTCCAACCTAAAGAAGAAGTGCAGTTTGAATACATCGGAGAACCCAAGAGAAAGGTCAAGAAATTTCTCTCAGCTCTAAAAATACAGAAACTGCTGGATTCAGGATGTACCGGATTTCTAGCACATGTAGTCAATACCGAACAAGAGAAGGACCAAAAGCTAGAAGAGGTCCCAGTGGTATGTGACTACCCAGCAGTCTTCCCTGATGAGTTACAAGGCTTAGCGCCAGACAGGGAGATAGAGTTTGAGATAGATCTCATTCCAGGTACCAATCCCATTTCAAAAGCACCATACCGTATGTCTCCAGCAGAGTTAAGAGATCTTCAGGAGCAACTATAGGAGCTGCTCGACAAGGGCTTCATACACCCTAGTCATTCACCTTGAGGAGCTCCCGTATTGTTCGTGAAGAAGAAAGACGGGTCCATGCGCTTGTGTATAGATTACCGGGCCTTGAATCAAGTCACCATCAAGAACAAGTATCCCTTGCCAAGAATTGGCGACTTGTTCGATCAGCTAAAGGGAGCAGCAGTGTTCTCAAAAATAGACTTGAGATCGGGATATCACCAGGTGAAAGTTAAGGAAGGTGACATCCCCAGACAGCTTTCAGAACAAGATACGGACACTATGAGTTTGTAGTTATGCCTTTTGGCGTAACGAATGTTCTAGTGACTTTCATGGACCTCATGAACAGAGTGTTCCGAAAATATTTAGATAAGTTTGCTATCGTCTTCATCGATGACATTCTGATATATTCCAGGACTCAGAAGGAACACGCAGAACACCTGAAAACAGTATTGAAAATTTTTCAGCGGAGCCAACTCTATGCGAAATTCTCTAAGTGTGAGTTTTGGCTCGATCAGGTGTCTTTTCTGGGTCACATCATCCCCAAGGATGGTGTGATGGTAGACCCCAGCAAAATAGAAGCAGTAAGTAACTGGGTTAGACCGAAGAATGCCAGTGAAATCAGATGTTTTCTGGGTCTAGCCGGTTACTATAGGAAGTTTGTAGAGGATTTCTCCAGAATAGCCTCCCCACTGATAGCTCTTACTAGAAAGAACAGAAAGTTTCAGTGGATAGAAGACTGCGAGAACAGTTTTACAGAATTAAAGAGAAGATTGACTAGTGCTCCCATCCTGACTCTTCCAGAGACCACTGACAGCTTTGACATATATAGTGATGCTTCTAAATTAGGACTTGGAGCAGTGCTGATGCAGAATGGCAAGGTTATCGCCTATGCCTCTAGACAACTCAAGGATTATGAAAAGAACTATCCTACTCATGACCTTGAGCTAGCTGAAGTAGTGTTCGCTCTCAAGATCTGGAGGCATTACTTATACGGAGCTCAGTATAGGATTTTCACAGATCATCAGAGTCTGAAGTATTTCTTTACTCAGAAGGATCTGAACATGAGGCAACGCAGATGGCTTGAGCTGGTCAAGGATTATGACATTGACATCCTCTACCATCCAGGTAAAGCTAATAAGGTGGCAGACGCACTTAGCAGGAAATCTAGTGCCACCCTACTAGCTTTGCCTACGATGTCACAGCCCCTTCGGAAGGAAATATCAGAGTTCAGACTGGAAATTATAGTTGGGCAACTCTCCACTTTGACATTAGTGTCAACCCTGCTTGAAGACATCCAGACAGCACAGGATCAAGATCCTGACCTTCAGAAAATCAAGCAGGGGATAGCAGAATCAGAAAATGGGGAGTTTCGCCTATCAGATAGTGGGATACTGTACTGCGGTGACCGCCTATGTGTTCCGAACCAAGAAGAGCTCCGAAGGAAGATCCTAGAGGAAGCACATCGATCTCCTTATGTGATGCATCCTGGTTCCACCAAAATGTACCAAGACCTCAGGGGACGTTTTTGGTGGCCTGGGATGAAGAGAGTCATCGCCAGATATGTCAGTACCTGTCTGACATGCCAAAGAGTCAAGGCAGAACATCAGAGATCAGGAGGAGTTCTGCAGCCTATCCAGATTCCAGAATGGAAATGGGAAGATATTTCCATGGATTTTATAGTGGGACTACCTAGAATAATGAATGAATATGATGCAGTCTGGGTAATAGTTGATAGATTGACTAAGTCTGCCCACTTCCTAGCTATCAGGATCTCCTATTCCATGGAACAGCTAGCTCAGTTATACCTCAAGGAGATCGTCAGACTACATGGAGTCCCTAGGACTATCATTTCAGATAGGGACAGTAGGTTCACTTCGCACTTCTGGAAGTGCGTACAGACAGCACTAGGCACCAAACTGAAATTTAGCACAGCTTTCCATCCTAAAACAGATGGTCAGACAGAGAGAGTTAATCAAGTACTAGAAGATATGCTCAGAGCTTGTGCTTTAGATTTCAAGGGCAGTTGGTGCAGATACCTGTGCTTAGCGGAATTCGCCTACAACAATAGTTATCAGGCCACTATCGGCATGACACCCTATGAGGCTTTATATGGGCGGAGGTGTAGATCTCCTATCTGCTGGTACGAGGGTGGTGAGAGGCAAGAGTTAGGCCTACAGACAGATCTTATAGATGATACCACCGTAGCCATACAGCAGATCCGCCAGAGAATAGAAACAACTCAGAGCCGCCAGAAGAGCTATGCTGATACACGGCGTAGACCATTAGAGTTTGAAGTTGAGGATTCAGTATTCCTCAGAGTAGCTCCCATGAAGGGAGTAATGCGTTTTGGGAAGAAGGGCAAGCTAAGTCCCAGATATGTAGGACCATACCCCATCACTAGAAGAGTTGGCAAAGTAGCTTATGAGCTAGAGCTACCTCAGGAGATGTCAGCTATCCACAATGTATTTCATGTCTCCATGCTGAAGAAGCATATCCCAGATGCCACCCAAGTGATAGAGCCACAGACGGTACAAGTCCGCGAAAATCTCAGTTATGATAGTCGGCCTATTCAGATAATAGACCGAGTAGTTAAGAAATTGCGGAACAAGGAGGTACCATTAGTGAAAGTCATATGACAAAATCATAGAGTAGAAGAGGCAACATGGGCACTAGAGGACAGCATGAGGCAGAAATATCCAGAGCTGTTTTAAGTTCGAGGATGAACTTTTTATAAGGTATGGGGGATTGTAACGCCCGAAAATTCTTAAAACTAATTTTAGAAATATCCTAGAATTAATTCTGAATTTATGGATATTTTTATAGAATTTTTCCATTGACAAATAAGGCAAAAAGGAATAAAAAGAGAATGCGTGGTAAAAAGACATAAGTGGGGTTTGACCCCTAGACATTTAGGTTGAGAGGAGAATAAACTTACCAAGTGGGATGAGTTTGGTTTCGTTGGAATAGATTAGAGGGAAAGATAGATAAGGTGAAATTAGTTAAATTTTTCCATAAATATAAAAGGGAAACTTAAGGGTTTTTAGTTTCCTTGTTGATTCCTTCCGGAACAAGTTTGGCACCGTATGTGGGAAACAAATCAATGCACCAGGAGCACCGTGATGGAAGATCCAGAGGGACAACCCATCGTTTTGACGAAAGAAGAATTGGATCGCCTTGTAGCCAACGCTGTCAAAGGAGCGCTCGAGCAACACCAAATCGAGCAAGCTGCCTCATGGCAAGCAACCTCTGGGCAAGGTGAGATCCCCAAGATCTCCACCTCGCATCCCCACCATCGGAGATCTGTCTCACCACCGGTAAGACATGCCGGGACAACTCCAGCACATTGGCTAGACTCCCTGGGAGATTTGGAGAAGGTCAACTTCGTGGCTTCAAGCGCTCTAAGGCAGGAAGAAGGACCGGAGAATAGAGAGGAACCCGAATCCTTCCAAATTGCACCCTCCACTCTTTTCTCGCTGGACATCGTAGAGGATCCCATGCCAAAGCAGTTCTGCGGTCCTAGAATTGCCGACTACGATGGGAAGACAGATCCAGAGGACCATGTCTGCAAATTCAAGAACGCGACCATCTTGCACCAGTACACAGATGGTGTTAAATGACGAGTGTTCATGAACACTCTGTCGGGAGCCGCACAGAGATAATTCCAGAAACTGTCTCAGGGTTTTATAAACTCCTTCCTAGAGTTTAGGACCGTGTTCCTGCATCACTTTCATAGTAGCCGTCGATATCAGAAGACGACATTAAATCTGTTCGCCCTCAAGCAAAAGGTGAAGGTGCCGCTGAAGGATTACATCTAGCGGTTCAATCGGGTGGCACAGGATGTGTCGACGGCCACATCGGAGATCCTTGTCAGTGCCTTCACGCAGGGCCTCTCTGAAGGGGACTTCTTTCGGTGATTGTTGAAGAAGCTGCCAACCAATTTCGACGACTTACTGGGGCACTCCGTCAAGCACATCAATGTTGAGGAAGTGCAGCATGCCCGTCGCAAAGAGCCAGCCGGAGCTCCTGTACAGACCACTGTTCGGTCGGAAAGAAGGGAACCACTAACACTGGTCCGGGCGAATGACCCTCAATTCAGGAAGGATCACTGGGCTGGTAAGAGAAGACTCATAGAAACAGTGGATACAAACCAGAGCCACCGAAGAAGTACTACGATTTCCACGACAGTACAATGCACTCCACAGAAGAGTGTCATGCCTTGAAGAAAAGGATGTCGGAGGAAGCGGATAACAAGCCCCGGAAGCGATAGAAGAAAGCGGGGTATCGCCGGAGGCCCCGTGACGGAGTCTTTCTCCCCGCAAGTGGTCCTCAAGAGAGGAAGGAGCCCGGCGGCAATCTCGGTCACGTTCCAGGGGGAGAAGTCAGGAGGTGGCACCTCGTCGATCCCTCTCCCCTGAGCGAGACCCCACGAAAGGCAAGGCTCCTGTGCGAGGCCCTCCTTCGGGTCATGTAGGAGTGATCTCCTGAGGTCCTAGAGGAAGAGACTCTAATCGGGCAAGGGAGGCTCACGCTCGGCGTTTGGAGAACTATTCCATCGAAACAAGCAGTAGACAGCGCAGATGCCCCGTCATCTCATTCGGCCCAGATGCCGTAGAAGAAGTGGAGATCCCTCATGAGGATGCCCTGGTAATTCTTGCACGCATAGCTAAATATGAAGTTAAGCGTGTTTTCGTGGATACAGGTAGTTCTGTGATCATCTTGTACAAGGCGGCCTTGGACCAGATGCAGATCGATGAGGACGAGCTACGTCCGGTCTCCACTCCACTTTTCAGCTTCACTACATACTGAGTGCAACCAATAGGGCAAATCTCCCTATCCCTGTCATTGGGAGATGACACGCTGGAGAGGACGAGGAGGACTCCCTTCCTGGTCGTGGATGCGCCCTCGTTCTACAACGCCATCCTCGGACGCCTAACACTTAGCGTATTCCAGGCGGTGGTCTCAGTCTACCACCAAAAAATCAAGTTCCCGGTGGGCGAGCAAGTGGCTAAAGTCAAGGGGGATCAACTAGCTTCCCGACGATGTTACAGCGAGGAGGTCAGGTCTGAAGCCTGTAAGAACCCGAAGGTTGTTGAAGCTCTACAAATTGACCTCGCCAACCCTCGAGAGGAGGAAGGGCCCAGAGAAGAACGGAGGGAGGTCGAGAGTAAAGAGGTTTAGATACACCCTCAACAGACAGAGGGGGTTACAAAGATTGCTGCTGACCTCATGTCGAAGCTGAGAAAACGTCTGATCGACTACTTGCAGAACCATCAGGACGTGTTTGCATGGGCTACCGAGGAGATCAAAGGAGTCCCCCCAGCCTTGGGCACGCATCACTTGCATGTGACCCCCGGGCTCGGCCGATGAAGTAGAGGCGAAGACATTTTGCGCCCGAGCAGGACAAGACTATCAAAGGGGAGGTTGCCAAGTTGCTAAAGGCTGGTCATATAAGAGAAGTTTAATTCCCAACTTGGTTGGCTAATATAGTAACTTGTTCCTAAGCCTGGGGGTAAATGGCGGGTTTGTATTGACTTTCAAAATTTAAATAAAGTCTGCCCTAAAGACTATTATCCTCTGCCTCGGATTGATAGATTGGTAGATTTCACCTCTGGTTGTGAGTTTATTTCCATGCTGGACGCCTACCAGGGATATCACCAAGTTCCTCTCACGCCAGAAGATCAAGAAAAGATCATCTTTGTGACGACAGATGACACATATTGCTAAAACATCATGCCTTTTGGGTTACGCAACGATGAGGCAACCTACCAGTGGATGATGGATAGGGTCATCAGGCATCAGATCGGGAGGAACATTGAAGTTTATGTAGATAACATCTTAGTCAAGACAGACAAGGGGAAAGATATGATAACTTACTTGGAAGAGACCTTCGCCACCCTAAGGGCCAACTGGCTGAAGTTGAACCCGGCCAAGTGTCTGTTCAGAGTGAATAGTGGTCGGTTCTTCGGTTACATTGTGACAGAGAGGGGGATCGAGGCCAATTCAGATAAAGTGAAGGTCATCATCGATATGCCCTCTCCTCGCAACTTCAAGGAGGTATAGAGGTTGAACGGCAAGATCACAGCCTTGTCTAGATTCATCTCCAAGTCTATCGACAGGACCCTGCCCTTCTTCAAGATTCTGAGAAAGGCAGTCAAGTTCGACTGGGACGACCAGTGTGAGAAGGCATTTGCAGATCTGAAAGCCTATCTAGCCAAGCTCCTCGTCCTTTACAAGCCAGTGGAAGGGGAGACATTGTTCGTCTACCTGTCCGCGACTGAGCAAGCGGTGGGCTCTGCACTTATCCAAGAAGAAGGAACTATGTAGTACTCGGTCTACTTCTTCGGACACCTCTTGAAGGATGCAGAGACACGCTACACCATAATGGAGAAGTTGGCCTATGCTTTGGTCCTAATGGCCCGGAGGCTCAAGCCATATTTCTTAGCACACCCAATCGTGGTTCTCACCAATAGCCCGCTGGGAGGAGTTCTCACCAATCCGGAAGTCTCAAGTCGGCTGATCAAATGGACAGCAGAACTGAGCGAGTACGAGATTGAATACCAGCCCTGTACAACCATCAAAGCACAGGCCCTTTCGGATTTCATGCTCGAAGCTGATCCGGAGCCCGAAGCCAAGGGAGTCTGGAGGATCTATGTCGATGGGTCATCCAATAATAAGCACGGTGGAGTCGGGGTACTAATGGTTTCCTCTCGGGGAGATACGTTGCACTTATTTATCCGACTCCACTTCCGAGCCACCAACAATGAAGCTGAATACGAGACGATCCTAGTAGGATTGCAAGTAGCCAAGCATGTGGGAGCTACTCGTGTCATCCTGCATTCAGATTCACAGCTCGTTGCTCAGCAAATAATGGGTGACTTTGAAATAAAGTACGAGCGCTTGCAGAGGTATGTAGCCATTTACGAGCAGCTGAAATCCTCTTTCACAGAGGTTATTCTGCAGAAGATTTCCCGAGCGGATAATATCAAGGTGGATGAACTAGCTAAGTTGGCTAGCTCCATTTCTACATGGCAACTGGACGAGCCCAGTACCACTGAAGAGACTGTAGCTCAGATTGAAGAAGAAGTTGAGGGCAATACCATAACTGATTGGAGAGATCTATATGTGGAGTTTCTACGCAGTGGGAATATGACAATTGATGATCAAGGAATCCGGTTATTCTTCCACTGAGCTTCCAGATTTACACTGGTCGAAGATCAACTATACAGGAGAGCCTTCGCTCGGGAACTCCTCAAGTGTGTCAGGCCAGAGGAAGCTGACTATGTCATGCGAGAAATCCACGAAGGCATTTGCGGAAGCCACATTGAGGGAAGGTCTCTGTCTAAGAAGATTATCCTGGCAGGGTACTTTTGGCCAACATTGCAGGTGGACGCCCTCAAGTTCGTAGCCGGATGTGTGGCTTGTCAGAGACATCAGGATATAACTCACCGACCGATGGAGCCAAAACAAGTCTCCACAGTGTCTTGCCCATTTGATCAGTGGGGAATGTGCATTGTGAGTCCATTGCCAATCGAACCCCAACAAAAGAAGTTTTTGCTGGTTCTGGTGGATTATTGTTTCAAATGGATGGAAGCTGAGCCTCTTGCACACATCACGGAGGCCACAGTGATGAAGATCCTGTGGAAGGACATCGTCTACAGGTACGACATCCCTCACAAATTGGTGTCGGATAATGAAAGACAGTTTGCAGGGTGGAAACTCAAAGAATGGTACGAAAGATTGGGTATTCGACAAGCCTTCACGTCCATCGCATACCCCCAGGGCAATGCCAAGCCGAGGTCGTTAACCGGGAGATCATCAGGGGACTCAAGATAAAGTTGGATCACATCGGGGGTAGCTGGGTTGAAGAGCTCCCCAGTATTCTGTGCTCCTACTGTACCACTCAAAGAGAAGGAATAGGTCAGAGTCCTTTTCAGCTTGTGTATGGAGCTGAGGTCGTGATCCCGGTGGAAGTAGGCGAGGAGTTCGTTCGGCGGCAACAGTATAATAAAGAGGGCAATGATCAAGAGTGGCTGATTGACATGGACATGGTGGCAGAGGTGTGAAACAAAGCAGTTGCTAGGTTACTAGCCTATAGGCAGCGTATGCAACAAGCATATAATTGCCGCGTGAATGCACGTAGCTTTGAAGTCGGAGACAAAGTCTAGAAGAGGATCAAGACTGTCAGTGATCCCGGAAAGCTAGAGCCGCAGTGAGAAGGAGCATACATCATCGCCAGGAAGCTCACTGGAGGCAGCTACTATCTGGAGGATGACAAGGGCAAGAGGCTGGAGAGACCATGGCATGCCAATAATCTCCGACTGTATCACACATGGTGAGATTTTGAGATGTCCAAATGTATTTGTATTCTCATGGGCACTGCTTTGTAGTTTAAGTAATCAAAAAAGTGAACGAGATGTCACTTAAAGGACACCAAGTACATGCCGAATAAAACCCTACTACCTCATAGTGCTGCGGATGCCCGAGGTGAGTAGGCCTGGTCATGGTGCTGCAGATGCCCGACCATGAGCTGATAAAACCCTACTACCTCGCGGTGCTGCAGATGCCCGAGGTGATTAGGCCTGGTCGTGGTGCTATGGTACCCGACCAGGAGCTGATGAAACCCTACTACCTCACGGTGTTGCGGATGCCCGAGGTGAGTAGGCATGGTCATGGTGTTGCGGATGGCCGACCAGGAGCTGTTCAAACCCTACTACCTCGCAGTGCTGCGGATGCCCGAGGTGAGTAGGTATGGTAGTGCTGCTGCGGATGCCCAACCAAGAGCTGCTAAAACCCTACTACCTCGCGGTGCTGTGAATGCCAGAGGTGAGTAGGCCTGGTCGTGATGCTGCAGATGTCCGATCAGGAGCAGCCAAAACCCTACTACCTCACGGTGCTGTAAAGGCCCTAGGTGAGTAGACATGGTCGTGGTGCTGCGGATGCCCGAGGTGAGTAGGCCTGGTCATGGTACTGCAGATGCCCGACCAAGAGTAGCCAAAACCCTACTACCTCGCTATGCTGTAGAGGCCCGAGGTGAGTAGGCATGGTCGTGGTGCTGTGGATGCCCCACCAGGAGCTGCTTAAACCCTACTACCTCGCGGTGTTGTGGATGCCCAAGGTGAGTAGGCCTGGTCATGGTGCTGCGGATGCTTGACCAAGAGCTGCTAAAACTCTACTACCTCGAGGTGTTGTGGATGCCCGAGGTGAGTAGGCCTGGTCGTGGTGGTGCAGATGCCCGACCAGGAGCAGCCAAAACTTTACTACCTCACGGTGCTGCATATGCCCGAGGTAAGTAGGCCTGGTCGTGGTGCTGCGGATGCCCGACCAGGAGCTGCTAAAACCCAACTACCTCGTGATGTTGCAGATGCCCGAGGTCAGTAGGCCTGGTCGTGGTGCTGCAGATGCCCTGCCAGGAGCAGCCAAAACCCTACAAACTCGTGGTGCTGTAGATGCCCAAGGTGAGTAGACCTGGTCATGGTGCTGCGAATGCACGACTAGGAGCTGTTAAAACCCTACTACCTCGTGGTGCTGAGGATGCCTGAGTTGAGCAGGCCTAGTCGTGACGCTATAGATGCCCAACCAAGAGCAGTTCAAACCCTAGTACCTCGTGGTGTTGCGGATGCCCAAGGTGAGAAGGCATGGTCGTGGTGTTGCGAATGCCCGACCAGGAGCTGCTAAAACCCAACTATCTAGCAGTGTGACGGATGCCCGAGTTGAGTAGACCTAGTCGTGGAGCCGCAGATGCCCGACCAGGAGTAGCCAAAACCTTACTACCTCGCAGTGCTGCGGTGGCCCGAGGTGAGTAGGCTTGGTCGTGGTGCTGTGGAAATCCGACCAGGAGCTGCTTAAACCCTATTACCTCGTGTGCTGCGAATGTCCGAGGTGAGTAGGCCTGGTCGTGGTGCTGTGGAAACCCGACCAGGAGCTGCTAAAACCCTACTACCTCACGATGCTGTGGATGCCTGAGTTGAGTAGGCTTGGTCATGGTGTTATAGATGCTCGACCAGGAGCTGCCAATACCATACTATCTCGCGGCGCTCCAGATGCCCGAATTAAGTAGGCCTGGTAGTGGTGCTGAGGATGCTGGACCAGGAGCTGCTAAAACCCTACTACCTCGCGGTGCTACAGATGCCCGAGGAGAGTAAGCCTAGTCGTCGTGTTGTAGATGCCCGGCCAGGAGCTGCTAAAACCCTACTACCTCGCGGTGATGCGGATGCCCGAACTGAGTAGGTCTGGTCGTGGTGCTGCGGATGCACGACCAGGAGCTACTAAAACCCTAATATCTCGTGGTGCTGTGGATGCCCGAGGTGAGTAGGCTTGGTCATGATGCTGCAGATGCTCGACCAGGAGCTGCCAAACCCCTACTACCTCGCGGTGCTGCGGATGCCCGAGGTGAGTAGGCCTGGTCTTGTTGGTGCAGATGCCCTACCAGGAGCTATTCAAACCCTACTACCTCGTGGTGTTGTGGATTCCAGAGGTGAGTAGGCATGTTCGTGGTTCTGCGGATGCCCGACCAGGAGCTACTAAAACCCTACTCTCTCACGGTGCTGCGGATGCCCGAGGTGAGTAGGCCTGGTCATGGTGCTGCAGATGCCCAACCAGGAGCAGCCAAAACCCTACTACCTCGTGGTGTTACGGAGGCCCGAGGTGACTAGGTCTGGTCGTGGTGCTGTGGATGCCCGACTAGGAGCTGCTAAAACCTTACTACCTCGCAGTGCTGCGGATGCCTTAGGTGAGTAGGCCTGGTCGTGGTGCTGCGGATGCCCGACCCGGAGCCGCTAAAACCATACTACCTCACGGTACTACGGATGCCTGACCCGGAGCTGCTAAAACCCTTCTACCTCACGGTACTACGAATGCCCGAGGTGGGTAGGCCTGGTCATTGTGTTGCAAATGTTCAATCAGGAGCTGCCAAAACCCTACTATCTCACCATGATGGGAATGCCCGAGGTGCGTAGGTATGGTCATGGTGCTGTAGATGCCCGAACAGGAGCTGCTAAAACCCTACTACCTCGAGGTGCTGCAGATGTCTGATGTGAGTAGGCCTGGTAGTGATGTTGCAGATGCCCGACCAGGAGCTGCCAAACCCCTACTACCTCGTGGTGCTGCGGGATGCCCGAGGTGAGTAGGCATGGTCGTGGTGCTGCGGATGCCCGACCAGGAGCTGTTCAAACCATACTACCTCGCGGTACTAAGGATGCTCGAGGTGAGTAGGCTTGTTCGTGGTGCTGCAGATGCCCGACAAGGAGCAGCTAAAACCTTATTATCTCGTGATGCTGTGGATGCCCGATGTGAGTAGGTCTGGTCGTGGTGTTGTAGATGTCCGACTAGGAGCAGACAAAACCCTGCTACCTCGCGGTGCTGCGGAGGCCCGAGGTGAGTAAGTCATATCATGGTGCTGCGGATGCCCGACCAGGAGCTACTAAAACTCTACGACCTCGTGGTGCTGCTGATGCCCGAGGTTAGTAGTCCTGGTCATGGTGCTGCAGATGCCCATCCAGAAGCTGCCAAAACCCTACTATCTCACGGTGATGGGGATGCCCGAGGTGAGTAGGTTTCGTGGTGTTGCAGATGCCTGACTAGGAGCTGCCAAAACCCTACTACCTTGCGGTGCTGGGGATGCACGAGGTGAGTAGGGTTGTTCGTGGTGTTGTGGATGATCGACCAGGAGCAGCTAAAACCCTACTATCTCGCGGAGCTGCGGATGCCCGAGGTGAGTAGGCCTGGTCGTGATGCTGCTGATGCCCGACCAGGAGCAGCCAAAATCCTACTACCTCGCGGTGCTGCGAAGGCCCGAGGTGAGTAGCCCTGGTCGTGGTGCTGCGGATGTCTGACCAAGAGCTGCTAAAACCCTACTTCCTCACGGTGTTGCGGATGCCCGAGGTGAGTAGGCCTGGTCGTGGTGCTACAGATGCCCAACTAGGAGCTGCTAAAACCCTTCTACCTCGCGGTGCTTCGGATGCCCATGGTGAGTATGCTTGGTCTTGGTGCTACATATGCCCGATCATGAGCTGCCAAAACCTTACTACCTCGCGCTGCTGCAGATGCCCGATTTAAGTAGGCCTGGTAGTGGTGCTGCGGATGCCCGACTAGGAGTTGCTAAAATCCTACTACCTTGCGGTACTGCGGATGCCTGAGGTGAATAGGCTTGGTCATGGTGCTATAAATGCTCGGCCAGGAGCTACAAAAACCCTACTACCTCGCGGTGATGTGGATGCCTGAGGTGAGTAGGTCTGGTCGTGGTGGTGCGAATACCCGACCAGGAGCTGCTAAAACCCTACTATCTTGTAGTGCTGCGGATGCCCGAGGTTAGTAGACCTGGTCATTATGCTGCAGATGCCCAACCAGGAGCTGCCAAACCCCTACTACCTCACGGTGCTGTGGAGGCCCGAGGTGAGTAGGCCCGGTCTGTTAGTATTGTGAGAAAAGTGTCCTAAGGCAATCGCCTTATGAATGTAATCATTTATTTTAATAAATGAATATTCACTATTTGAGTATACATGTTTGTGTATTTGATTGAGATCTTAAACTCATTTACTGAATGTCCGCAATACAATTCACAGCATGAGAGAATTTATGATGAATTCACAACTAGTGATTATCTCTACATGTGCAATTGTAAAGTATTGAAATTGTCCCTAGTCGATGAATTGATAAATACGGACACTATCAATTCTGTTGAGACTAGCATGGGTTATTCTCTAATCAACTGATTCTCACTGGCTGATGACATTGGGATGTCCGGAGATAAACATGAATGCTAGTTAGGGGAACTAGTTCATTGGAGTGACTGGCTGTAAAACTTCATATGGTAATCTACATATAGATATGTCAATGAAGTTCTTACTGCAGCTTAAGTGCGATGTTCCTTTGACTTGCGGTGTTCAAGTCATCTTGGTCATGGAGACTTATACTTTGACATCTTAAGCAAGCATCTCTAAGGAGGTGTGGACCCAGGATGGTTGGGTATAAGCCGAAGTGCCCGAAGATGTTTGAACAGCCTACAAAGGATTCACCACTCCTTACGAGGAGATGTATACCCAAGGCCTATCATCGGATTGTTACTCGAAGCCTCTGGCCAGAGCATCACATGTTCAGAGTATGAATCTCTCGGAAACATGAGAGTAACTAGAATCCATAGGACGAGAAAAACATTGCTTGGGCTAGGTGTGACGTAGTCAGCCTAGTGGGGACTGACACACATAGACCGTGTCCTGAACCAAGTGGGTATAAGATGGTGAAGGGAATGGGGCACGATTCATTATAGCTGCTGAAGGGTTTCAGAATAATTTCTGCGGTCAACCGTTGATCTTTCGATTAATTGGGGATCATGATGTACTACTAGATGTCACTCATGATCGTTCTATAATTGGTTAATTATAGACGGCCAACATAAATCGAAAGCCTATTTAGTCACATGCACTACGAGTAATCCGAGGGATTTAAAACGAGTAGAAAATTGGATTTTCCGATCAAGAGAGATAAGTCGAATTTGAATTTTCAGAGACGCATCGGAAGCATAAAATGGCTAAGTCTTTTGAAGACTTATTGGACGAATTTAATGATTTTAATTCGTATGATATAGGCTTGGGTTTGGCCGGCCAAAGAGGGTCCCCACCCTCTTTGTTTGGTTGGTCACATTAAAAGGGGAGAACCAAATTGTTTGGTTCAAATTATAAAATAAACCGAGCGTGGTTTGTTTTATAAAATTATGGATAATATATATAAATTTTTATAAACCGAAGTTTGGTTTATTATTTTCATGGAAATTAAAATAAACTTTGAATAGTTTATTTTATTTTATAAAATCAATTATGTATTGATTTTTCCATGATAAGAAAAATTTATATAATAAATTTCTTGTGAAAATTTATATAATAAATTTCTTGTGAAAATTTATTCCATAATAAAAAGGAAGACATGGTTGTTTTTATTAGATTATGATAAAAACTTGGCATGATGGAATAATTCATAGAAAAATTTATATGATAAATTTCTTATGAAAATTTATTCCATAAAAAGGAGACTTGGCGATTGAGAGGCTACTATATAAAGGAACCAAGGCAAGGCTTGGAGATTAATCTAAGAGATCAAGGAAACAAGCCCTCTCTCTCTCTCTCTCCTTCTCTCCCTCTCCCTCCTCTAGTGCCGTCGGCCCTAAAAGGGGGAACCCCTTTTGCCGTGAGCTTCAGCCACCACCAAGCAGCTGCCGAAGAAGAAGAAGAAGCGGGCGTAACTCCTTCCTTCCTCCCGGAATCTTGATTCCGTTCTTCGTTTGGTGGTTAGTCTTTCCATCTCTCTCTTGGTATTCTTGTCGTGCCTTTGGAGAATCTAGTAGTTCTTGTCGGCACGAAACTCATGGCTTTGTTAAGTCATCCCGAAGAAAACTCGGCGTGGACGCGAATAGAGGCGGAGCTTCCAAGGGACGCTTACGGTTGGATCTCGTCCCATCCTTCGAGTTACGAGAGGTACTAAGTAAATTAGTTTACTTTCTGCAAAATTTTAAATGTATGATCATGTCTACACAATACAAGGTTGCATGCTTAGATGTGTGGTTAAATAATTTGTGAAATTATTTATGCTAAACCTTCCGCTGCACGTAATTAATTTTAAAATTATGAACCTGCATCCATGTCAACATGCACCCGATCCCAACAGTGGTATCAGAGCCGGTTAGTGTTCGACATAATCATATAATTGTTTTGCGGAAAACTTTGTCATGATCTCAATTTTGGAAAAATTTCTAATTATGGAAACTTTCCAATTATGATAACTTTTAGATTTAGGAATTTCAAAGTTTGGAAATCCTCATGAAATTTCGCAAACTTTTGAAATATCCTAGTTTCTAAAATTTTATGATAATTGTGAAAACTTCCCATTTTTGGAAACTTTCCAATTTTGGAAATTTTCTATTTAGGAAATTTTCCAATTTTGGAAATATGTAAGTTTTCTTTGTACCAGAAACTTACAAATATTCTAAAAGCCTTTTTTTTGGAAACTTTTCATTTATGGAAAGCTCACAATTTTGGGCACTTTCTTTCAAGAAAGTCTAGACAAATTTATGGAACATTAATTGGCAATTAAATTCGAATTGGTTTTTAAATTATTAACAAAATTCTTTACTTTGGGGAGTGCCTCGGGGAGCCACCCAAATTAAAGTTAGTTGTTGTAATTTAATTTTCTATTTTGAATAAGAATTGTCAAGTTTAATTTGGCTACGCCTCGGGGAGCGGGCCAAATTAGATTTGCGACAAATTTCTTTTCTTTGGGTATCTGAGCCTCGAGGAGCCACCCAAAGAAAATAATTTGTTGTAATTAATTAGTCCATAAATAAAAAATGTGATCAAATCTTGGAAATTTTAAGGTGATTCTCAAACGATAATTTCCTTATTTGATTTATTACATATTATTGTCTCCAAAATTAATTAGGAAAATTGTTTCCTATAGAGTTTATTTCCTTAAATAAGATTTTCATGAAAATAATATGTGGTTGAATTAAGGGAATCTGTCTCTTAATTTAATAAGATTTGATTTAGAGAAATCAAAGTCTTAAACATATTATTTCCGAAATTGATTATGACAATTGAGGAAATTGTTTCCCAAAACAATTCCTTAAATAAAGTATGAAATTAGAATTAGAAAATCTGGTTCCTAATTCAATTAATGAGACTTGATAAATTAAGTCACATACATACTTTATTAAGGAAATCGTTAGTACATGACATAATTATATGTCATGAATGTGCTCAGAAAGGAAAGGATGAGACCCAAAACCCCTTACAAAATATTAAGGCCAACACCTTCCATTAATATGGTTAGAACCGGAGTTTTGTTTCTCGTTTGGGTTGATGGACACATCCATGCCCGGCTTGAACCTCAACATGTTCAAACCATAGAATTAGTTTATGATTAATATAGTTGGAGTTAGAGGTCAATCCTTAGTTTTTTTAGTTGTTTGGAGACATTCGGGACAGTCGGGAGCTCATAGAGGCAGACGGAGGACTCAGCCTTCATTCCGCCAAGCCGCATGCTGCACACCAGCACCTGCATACTTATGCCAGGACATGAGTCTAGTTACACCCCAGCCTTATCTCAGAGCCCATCTTCAGGACCTCTACAGCAGACTTATCCAGCTTATCAGTCTGTGATGCAGCAGCCTCAATACCCAGTTCAGCAGCCACAGTCTCAGTTGCAGTTCCCACCTCAGCAGTACCCAGCAGTGCCACCACCACCGCCTGAGACTGGACGGATTTATACTGTCACTCGAGAGGAGGCCCAGCGGGCCGACGGATCGGTATTTCGCGGTACTAT
>JAGFNQ010006892.1:0-145256 GCA_024364735.1 Boesenbergia rotunda | reverse complement strand
TGTTAGTATTGTGAGAAAAGTGTCCTAAGGCAATCGCCTTATGATGTAATCATTTATTTTAATAAATGAATATTCACTATTTGAGTATACATGTTTGTGTATTTGATTGAGATCTTAAACTCATTTACTGAATGTCCGCAATACAATTCACAGCATGAGAGAATTTTGATGAATTCACAACTAGTGATTATCTCTACATGTGCAATTGTAAGTATTGAAATTGTCCCTAGTCGATGAATTGATAAATACGGACACTATCAATTCTGTTGAGACTAGCATGGGTTATTCTCTAATCAGCTGATTCTCACTGGCTGATGACATTGGGATGTCCGGAGATAAACATGAATGCTAGTTAAGGGAACTAGTTCATTGGAGTGACTGGCTGTAAAACTTCATATGGTAATCTACATATAGATATGTCAATGAAGTTCTTACTGCAGCTTAACTACGATGTTCCTTTGACTTGCGGTGTTCAAGTCATCTTGGTCATGCAGACTTATACTTTGACATCTTAAGCAAGCATCTCTAAGGAGGTGTGGACCCAGAATGGTTGGGTATAAGCCGAAGTGCCCGAAGATGTATGAACAGCCTACAAAGGATTCAGCACTCCTTGCGAGGAGATGTATACCCAAGGCCTATCGTCGGATTGTTACTCGAAGCCTCTGGCCAGAGCATCACATGTTCAGAGTATGAATCTCTCAGAAACATGAGAGTAACTAGAATCCGTAGGACGAGAAAAATATTGCTTGGGCTAGGTGTGACGTAGTCAGCCTAGTGGGGACTGACACACATAGACCGTGTCCTGAACCAAGTGGGTATAAGATGGTGAAGGGAATGGGGCACGATTCATTATAGCTGCTGAAGGGTTTCAGAATAATTTCTGAGGTCAACCGTTGATCTTTCAATTAATTGGGGATCATGATGTACTATTAGGAGTCACTCATTATCGTTCTATAATTGGTTAATTATAGACGGCCAACATAAATCGAAAGCCTATTTAGTCACATGCACTACGAGTAATCCGAGGGATTTAAAACGAGTTGAAAATTGGATTTTCCGATCAAGAGAGATAAGTCGAATCTGAATTTTTCAGAGACGCATCGGAAGCATAAAATGGCTAAGTCTTTTGAAGACTTATTGGACGAATTAAATGAGTTTAATTCGTATGGTATAGGCTTGGGTTTGGCCGGCCAAAGAGGGTCCCACCCTCTTTGTTTGGTGGCCACATTAAAAGGGGAGAACCAAATTGTTTGGTTCAAATTATAAAATAAACCGAGCGTGGTTTGTTTTATAAAATTATGGATAATATATAAATTTTTATAAACCGAAGTTTGGTTTATTATTTTCATGGAAATTAAAATAAACTTTGAATAGTTTATTTTATTTTATAAAATCAATTATGTATTGATTTTTCCATGATAAGAAAAATTTATATATATATAATAAATTTCTTGTGAAAATTTATTCCATAATAAAAAGGGAGACATGGTTGTTTTTATTATAAATTAATTATGATAAAAACTTGGCATGATGGAATAATTCATAGAAAAATTTATATGATAAATTTCTTATGAAAATTTATTCCATAAAAAGGAGACTTGGCGATTGAGAGGCTACTATATAAAGGAACCAAGGCAAGGCTTGGAGATTAATCTAAGAGATCAAGGAATAAGCCCTCCTCTCTCTCTCCTTCTCTCCCTCTCCCTCCTCTAGTGCCGCCGGCCCTAAAGGACCCCTTTTGCCGTGAGCTTCACCCACCAAGCAGCTGCCGAAGAAGAAGAAGAAGCGGGCGCAACTCCTTCCTTCCTCCCGGAATCTTGATTCCGTTCTTCGTTTGGTGGTTAGTCTTTCCATCTCTCTCTTGGTATTCTTGTCGTGCCTTTGGAGAATCTAGTAGTTCTTGTCGGCACGAAACTCGTGGCTTTGCGAAGTCATCCCGAAGAAAACTCGGCGTGGACGCGAATAGAGGCGGAGCTTCCAAGGGACGCTTACGGTTGGATCTCGTCCCTTCCTTCGAGTTACGCGAGGTACTAAGTAAATTAGTTTACTTTCTGCAAAATTTTAAATGTATGATCATGTCTACACAATATAAGGTTGCATGCTTAGATGTGTGGTTAAATAATTTGTGAAATTATTTATGCTAAACCTTCCGCTGCACGTAATTAATTTTAAAATTACGAACCCGCATCCATGTCAACATGCACCCGGTCCCAACAGTGGTATCAGAGCCGGTTAGTGTTCGACATAATCATATAATTGTTTTGCGGAAAACTTTGTCATGATCTCAATTTTGGAAAATTTCTAATTATGGAAACTTTCCAATTATGATAATTTTAGATTTAGGAATTTCAAAGTTTGGAAATCCTCATGAAATTTCGCAAACTTTTGAAATATCCTAGTTTCTAAATTTTATGATAATTGTGAAAACTTCCCATTTTTGGAAACTTTCCAATTTTGGAAATTTTCTATTTGGAAATTTTCCAATTTTGGAAATATGTAAGTTTTCTTTGTACCAGAAACTTACAAATATTCTGAAAGCCTTTTTTTTGGAAACTTTCATTATGGAAAGCTCGCAATTTTGGGCACTTTCTTTCAAGAAAGTCTAGACAAATTTATGGAACATTAATTGACAATTAAATTCGAATTGGTTTTTAAATTATTAACAAAATTCTTTACTTTGGGGAGTGCCTCGGGGAGCCACCCAAATTAAAGTTAGTTGTTGTAATTTAATTTCCTATTTTGAATAAGAATTGTCAAGTTTAATTTGGCTACGCCTCGGGGAGCGGGCCAAATTAGATTTACGATAAATTTCTTTTCTTTGGGTATCTGAGCCTCGGGAGCCACCCGAAGAAAATAATTTGTTGTAATTAATTAGTCCATAAATAAAATATGTGATCAAATCTTGGAAATTTTGAGGTGATTCTCAAACGATAATTTCCTTATTTGATTTATTACATATTATTGTCTCCAAAATTAATTAGGAAAATTGTTTCCTATAGAGTTTATTTCCTTAAATAAGATTTTCATGAAAATAATATGTGGTTGAATTAAGGGAATCTGTCTCTTAATTTAATAAGATTTGATTTAGAGAAATCAAAGTCTTAAACATATTATTTCCGAAATTGATTATGACAATTAGGAAATTGTTTCCCAAAACAATTCCTTAAATAAAGTATGAAATTAGAATTAGAAATCGGTTCCTAATTCAATTAATGAGACTTGATAAATTAAGTCACATACATACTTTATTAAGGAAATCGTTAGTACATGACATAATTATATGTCATGAATGTGCTTAGAAAGAAAGGATGAGACCCAAAACCCCTTACAAAATATTAAGGCCAACACCTTCCATTAATATGGTTAGAACCGGAGTTTTGTTTCTCGTTTGGGTTGATGGACACATCCATGCCCGGCTTGAACCTCAACATGTTCAAACCATGGAATTAGTTTATGATTAATATAGTTGGAGTCAGAGGTCAATCCTTAGTTTTGGTTGTTGGACACATCCAAGCCTGACTAAACGGTTGAATGAGCTCCAACCATATTAAAACTATTTCTTGATTAATGGGTCAGCCTTAAGCTTGGAGCATCGATTTGTTGTGCCACAGCCAAGGTCGATGTAAAGAGAGGTGCAGTTGGGTGCTATGTATATTGTTGCATACTTGTTAATGAGTTAACAACCCAATGATTTATGCAAACATTCAATTAGTTGATAGCATAAAGTGATAGTTACATATATGTAATATGTAATCGGTATAATTACCTACCTTCATAGCTAAGAATAACTTGATGGCCCAGCCATGGTTGTTCTTATCTATGGTGGATATCAACCTATTTGGAGATGTTTCTACGATCTCCCGAATTGATAAAAAGGGTTATTCAATTCAAAAAATAAATAGAATTTAATGAATGTATATTGATGCATTCTTTATCATTCTCATTACATAACCTCAATTTGTATTTCTAGGATAATTACTTGATCATGTCTTCTCTAAATTTGCGTTCCATTTTGGACACCAATAAGTTAACTAAGGACAAAAGGATTGAAAAAGCACCAAAAGGCACTTGCCATCATTGTGGCAAGGAGGGCCACTGGCGAAGAAACTGCAAGGTTTATCTTGAGTCCTTGAAGAAGAAGGCATCCGATGCCCCATCCTCTTCAAGCATCTTCGTTATTGAATGTCACTCTATTTCCTTGTACACCTGGGTACTTGATACTAGGTGTAGCTCACATATATGTAATGACATACAGGGGCTAAGGAATAGAAGAAGACTGGTCAAGGGAGAAGCGAATTTGCAAGTTGGAAATGGAGCAAAGATTGCTGCTATTGCCATCGGAACATATTTGCTAAAGCTCCCTACTGGACTTGTCTTAGAATTGGATAATTGTTATTTTGTTCCTTCGTTAATAAAGAACATTGTAGCTATTTCATGCTTGAATGAAAAGGGTTACCATTTAACTTTTAGTAACAATTGCTATTACATAACTTTAAATGGTGTTCTTTATGGGACCGAAACTTTATGCAATGGTTTCTACACGTTAGATTTATCCGGTGACATTTTCAATATCGAAGTTAGCAACAAACGTGCTCGAATAGATAATCAAATAGACTCCTACATGTAGCATTGTCGTCTTGGCCATATAAGCAAGAAACGCATGACCAAATTACACCGATGTAGAATTCTGGAATCATTTGAACCCGGTTCATTTGATACATGCGAATCATGCCTAAAAGACAAGATGGCCAAATTACCCTTTTCCAGAAAAGGTAAACCAGTGGGAGAATTGCTTGGTCTAATACATACTGATGTATGTGGACCAATGTCAACTCTTGCACAAGGAGGCTATAGCTACTTCATTATCTTTATCGATGATCACTCACGATTCGGGTATGTGTTCTTGATGAAACACAAATCTGAAGCTTTTGAGAAATTCAAAGAGTTCAGAAATGAAGTAGAGAAACAGCTTGGCAAAAGTATTAAGATACTTCGATCCGATCGGGGTGGTGAATACTGAAGTCAAGAGTTTCAAGATTATCTTAGAGACAATGAGATATTGTCTCAATGGACTCCGCCGTATACACCACAGCATAATGGTGTATCTGAGAGGCGTAACCAAACCTTGATGGACATGGTTAGATCTATGATGAATCATGCAACTCTTCCAAAATCCTTTTGGGGCTATGCGCTTAAGATAGCTGTTTACTTGCTAAACAGAGTCCCGACCAAGGTAGTCTCTACTACTCCATATGAGACGTAGAATAGTAAGAAACCTCACTTAACTCACCTTAAGATATGGGGTTGTCCTGCTTATGTGAAGCGGACTGTATCAGACAAATTGGATGCTAAGTCTGATAAATGTTTATTTATTGGATACTCTAAGGAAACAAAAGGTTACCAATTCTATCATCCCTTGGAACAAAAGGTGTTTGTTTCAAGGCATGCTGTATTTCTGGAAAAAGAATTTCTTTTACAAGAAGACAGTGGGAGTAGTATTGAACTTGAAGAAGTTCAAGAAACTCCAATAGACATTACAGAAACACCTAGTCTAGACCCACAACCAATAACTCATAATGATAAGCTATCAGTTGAACCTAAAGCAACACCACTACTTCATAGATCTGATAGGACACGCAATATTCCAGAGAGATACGGATTTCTCGTAAGTGAATCGAACGACGTGTTACTCATTAGCGATGACGAACCTATCAGTTATGATGATATTCTGAAAAGTTCAAAAAGGGACAAATGACTTGAAGCCATGAAGTCGGAAATGGATTCCATGTACGAAAATCAAGTATGGGACTTGGTTAACCCACCTGAAGGGATTAAGCCCATAGGGTGCAAGTGGGTTTTCAAGAAGAAAACAGACATGGAAGGTAATGTTGTTACCTTTAAAGCTAGATTAGTGGCAAAAAGATATCGTCAGAAACAAGGAATTGATTATGACGAAACCTATTCGCCAGTAGCTATGCTTAAATCCATTCGGATGCTCCTGGCCATAGCAGCTCATTATGATTATGAGATATGGCAAATGGATGTGAAAACAGCTTTCCTTAATGGAAACCTGCTTGAGGATGTATATATGATACAACCTGAAGGTTTCACATCGGTTGATAAAACCAAAATATGCAAGCTTCGACGATCCATATATGGACTGAAGCAAGCATCCAGGAGCTGGAACATCCGTTTTGATGAGACAATCAAAGAGTTTGATTTCTCACAAAATCCTGACGAACCTTGTGTGTACAAGAAGGTTAGTGGGAGTGCAGTCGTATTCCTAGTATTATATGTCGATGACATATTGCTTATAGGAAACGATATATCAGTCTTACAGTCGGTTAAAATTTGGTTATCCAATACTTTCTCTATGAAAGACCTGGGAGAAGCAACCTATATCCTTGGGATTAGAATCTATAGAGATAGATCAAAATGGTTGCTTGGTCTTTCGTAGTCTACATATATAGACCGAGTGCTAAAAAGGTTTAGCATGTCGGAATTCAAGAAAGGTTACCTTCCCATCAGGCATGGGATCAACCTTTCAAAGTCTATGTGTCCGCGCACAGAAGACGAGAGGATTTGCATGAATAAGATTCCTTATGCATCCGCGATAGAATCTATCATGTATGTTATGTTATGTACTAGGCCCGATGTATCGTATGTTTTGAGTGTCACAAGCAGATACCAATCTGATCCAGGAATGGATCATTGAGCGGCTGTCAAGACAATCCTCAAGTACTTAAGAAGAACTAAGGATGTGTTCCTAATATATGGGAAGGTGATATGGTAATACGTGGGTATACAGATGCCAGTTTCCAGACAGATAAGGATGACTCCAAATCTCAGTCCGGATACGTATTTATTTTGAATGGAGGCGCAATAAGTTGGAAGAGTTCCAAACAAGACACCGTAGCGGATTCTACCACGGAAGCGGAATATATTGCAGCTTCGGAAGCAGCAAAGGAAGCAGTCTGGATCAAGAAGTTTGTCTCAGAACTTGGTGTGGTTCCAACCATTGATGAAGCAGTGCCGGTTTACTGCGACAACAATGGAGCTATTGCACAAGCAAAGGAACCAAGGTCTCATCAGCGATCCAAACATGTTCTTCGCCGCTATCATCTGATCAGAGAGATTATAAGTAGGAATGATATACAAATTGAGAAAATTCCAACTGAAAGGAATTTAGCGGATCCTTTAACTAAGACCTTGCCTCAAAGCAAGTTTGAGGGTCATGTTAGAGCCTGTGGTATTGGATACCATAGCGATTGGCATTAGGCCAAGTGGGAGTTTGTTAGTATTGTGAGAGAAGTGTCCTAAGGCAATCGCCTTATGAATGTAATCATTTATTTTAATAATTGAATATTCACTATTTGAGTATACATGTTTGTGTATTTGATTAAGATCTTAAACTCATTTACTGAATGTCCGCAATATAATTCACAGCATGAGAGAATTTGTGATGAATTCACAACTAGTGATTATCTCTACATGTGCAATTGTGAAGTATTGAAATTGTACCTAGTCGATGAATTGATAAATACGGACACTATCAATTCTGTTGAGACTAGCATGAGTTATTCTCTAATCAGCTGATTCTTACTGGCTAGTGACATTGGGATGTCCGGAGATAAACATGAATGCTAGTTAAGGGAACTAGTTCATTGGAGTGACTGGCTGTAAAACTTCATATAGTAATCTACATATAGATATGTCAATGAAGTTCTTACTGCAGCTGAAGTGCGATGTTCCTTTGACTTGCGGTGTTCAAGTCATCTTGGTCATGGAGACTTATACTTTGACATCTTAAGCAAGCATCTCTAAGGAGGTGTGGACCCAGGATGGTTGGGTATAAGCCGAAGTGCCCGAAGATGTTTGAACAGCCTACAAAGGATTCACCACTCCTTGCGAGGAGATGTATACCCAAGGCCTATCGTCGGATTGTAACTCGGAGCCTCTGACCAGAGCATCACATGTTCAGAGTATGAATCTCTCTGAAACATGAGAGTAACTAGAATCCGTAGGACGAGAAAAACATTGCTTGGGCTAGGTGTGATGTAGTCAGCCTAGTGGAGACTGACACACATAGACCATGTCCTGAACCAAGTGGGTATAAGATGGTGAAGGGAATGAGGCACGATTCATTATAGCTGCTGAAGGGTTTCAGAATAATTTCTGCGGTCAACCGTTGATCTTTCGATTAATTGGGGATCATGATGTACTACTAGGTGCCACTCATGATCTTTCTATAATTGGTTAATTATAGACGACCAACATAAATCGAAAGCCTATTTAGTCACACGCACTACGAGTAATCCGAGGGATTTAAAATGAGTTGAAAATTGGATTTTTCGATCAAGAGAGATAAGTCGAATCTGAATTTTTCAGAGACGCATCGGAAGCATAAAATGGCTAAGTCTTTTGAAGACTTATTGGACGAATTTAATGATTTTAATTCGTATGATATAAGCTTGGGTTTGGCCGGCCAAAGAGGGTCCCCACCCTCTTTGTTTGGCCGGCCACATTAAAAGGGGAGAACCAAATTGTTTGGTTCAAATTATAAAATAAACCGAGCGTGGTTTGTTTTATAAAATTATGGATAATATATATAAATTTTTATAAATCGAAGTTTGGTTTATTATTTTCATGGAAATTAAAATAAACTTTGAATAGTTTATTTTATTTTATAAAATCAATTATGAATTGATTTTTCCATGATAAGAAAAATTTATATAATAAATTTCTTGTGAAAATTTATTCCATAATAAAAAGGGAGACATGGTGGTTTTTATTAGATTATGATAAAAACTTGGAATGATGGAATAATTCATAGAAAAATGTATATGATAAATTTCTTATGAAAATTTATTCCATAAAAAGGAGACTTGGCGATTGAGAGACTACTATATAAAGGAACCAAGGCAAGGCTTGGAGATTAATCTAAGAGATCAAGGAAACAAGCCCTCTCTCTCTGTCCTTCTCTCCCTCTCCCTCCTCTAGTGCCGCCGGCCCTAAAAGGGGGAACCCCTTTTGCCGTGAGCTTCAGCCACCACCAAGCAACTGCCGAAGAAGAAGAAGAAGAAGCGGGCGTAACTCCTTCCTTCCTCTCGGAATCTTGATTCCGTTCTTCGTTTGGTAGTTAGTCTTTCCATCTCTCTCTTAGTATTCTTGTCGTGCCTTTGGAGAATCTAGTAGTTCTTGTCGGCACGAAACTCGTGGCTTTATGAAGTCATCCCGAAGAAAACTCGGCGTGGGCGCGAATAGAGGCGGAGCTTCCAAGGGACGCTTACAGTTGGATCTCGTCCCTTCCTTCGAGTTACGAGAGGTACTAAGTAAATTAGTTTACTTTCTGCAAAATTTTAAATGTATGATCATGTCTACACAATATAAGGTTGCATGCTTAGATGTGTGGTTAAATAATTTGTGAAATTATTTATGCTAAATCTTCCGCTGCACGTAATTAATTTTAAAATTACGAACCCGCATCCATGTCAACATGCACCCGGTCCCAACACGGTCATGGTGCTGCGGATACCTGATCAGGAGCAGCTCAAACCCTACTACCTCGCGGTAGTGCAGATGCCCGAGGTGAGTAGGCCTGGTCGTGTTGTTGCGGATCCCTGACTAGGAGCTGCTAAAATTCTACTATCTCGTGGTGCTGTGGATGCCCGAGGTGAGTAGGCCTGGTCATGGTGCTGCAGATCCCTGGCCTGGAGCTGCCGAAACCCTATTACCTCACAGTGCTGCGGATGCCCGAGATGAGTAAGCCTGGTCGTGGTGTTGCGGATGCCCGACCATGAGCTGTTAAAACCCTAAAAACTCACGGTGTTGCAGATGCCCGAGGTGAGTAGTCCTAGTCGTGGTGCTGTAGATGCCCGACCATGAGCTGCTAAAACCCTAATAACTCACAGTGTTGTGGATGCCCGACGTGAGTAGTCCTAGTCGTGGTGCTGCAGATGCCCGATCAGGAGCTGCCAAAACCCTACTATCTCACGGTGCTACGAATGCCCGAGGTGAGTAGGCCGGGTCGTGGTGCTGCAGATGCCCGACTAGGAGCTGCCAAAACCCTAGTACCTCACGGTGTTGCGGATGCCTGGGGGTGAGTAGGCATGTTCGTGGTGCTGCGGATGACCGACCAGGAGTTGTTCAAACTGTACTACCTCACAGTGCTACGGATGCCCAAGGTGAGTAGGCCTGGTCGTGGTGCTGAGGATGCCCGATCAAGAGCTGTTCAAACCCTACTACCTCGCGGTGTTGCGGATGCCCTAGGTGAGTAGGTCTGGTCGTTGTGCTGCGGATGCTCGACCAAGAGCTACTTAAACCCTACTACCTCGTGGTGCTGCGGATGCCTGGGGTGAGTAGGCCTGGTCGTGGTACTGCTGATGCCTGACTAAGAGCTTCTAAAACTCTACTACCTCGCGGTGCTGCGGATGCCCGAAGTGAGTAGGGCAGGTCATGGTGCTGCAGATGCCCGACTAGGAGTTGCCAAAACCTTACTACCTCGCAGTGCTGCGGATGCCCGAGGTGAGTAAGCCTGGTCATGGTGCTACATATGTCTGACCAGGAGCTTCCAAAACCCTATTACCTCACGGTGTTGCGGATTCCCGAGGTGAGTAGGCTTGGTCGTGGTGCTGCGGATGCCCGACCAGGAGCTGCCGAAACCCGACCATCTTGTTATGCTACTAAGGCCCGTGGTATGTAGGATTGGTCATGGGGTTGTGAATGCTCGACCAAGGGCCGAGATAGCCCTACTACCTATGACCGCGAACTTAAGGATGGTTTGTCGAGATATAGAGGGGGAAGGAAGATAGCATGTAGGTGACAAGATATTATGGAAGACCATTAGACATTGAAGGCAAACATAATGGTTAATTATTTCTAGAGAGCCCATATCACAAATGTAACAAGCTTCCTTTTAGCTCTGAGTCGGATACATTGAATATAACATCCTAATGAAACATCTAATGTAAATGTACATGGGAGGTACAATTATTACACCACGCAAAGGAGGTTGCTCCTTTGTCCATGCTCTCCCTCATTGTCCCGGTCTCTCCTATGGCCGCGGAGGTAGAAGTCATCTCCTTGTGGCTACAACATATTGGCCCTTCCCTTAATGTGACAGAACGCCAACTCGGAATATGGATGGAAGTCATTCAATCCCGAGTATGCCTTCACAAAGTGCCACAGAATAAGAGAGATACGTGGAGACAGACAAACATTCCAGAGAAAAAATATCCACTAGAAGACTTAGGATAAAATCATGTAAAATTCCTTTTATTCCAAATAGATGAGTACATTGTGAGTTCAGGAAAAAAAGGAAAACAAGTGAAGAAACAAAAGATACATAGCACATGCTGGGAAAAAGCTCCTACAGTTCTTTATCTTCAGGTGGGAACTCATCCCAGACATGGCCAACGCTCATGAAGCTTAGGTCTGTGTCTGGCTTCAGTAGTTGGGCCTTCTAAAGCTGAGTGATGGCGCCATTGAAGCCTTGTTTTAGGTGCTTCAGGACCTGCCAAGCCAGGATGTCGCCAAACTCATCAGACTCCAGAAACCTGGCTTTGAACTCTCCCTCGGTCTCTCTTGGCCGGGATGCCTCGCCAGCCTTGTAATTGTGCAGTTCAACCTCAACTTCCTCCTTGGCGGCTTTCAGCTGGGCCATCTCAAAGGACATACAGTCGTTGTTTTCAAGGCTTCTTTGAGCCTCTTTGAGATGGTCGAGACCTTTAAAGTGTCCCGAATGACGTCCTCCTGAAGGTTGGTCATGTGAGCAACTGCAGCCTTCACCATGTTTTCTTTCTGGGCCAGCTGGTTGGCTTGTTCCTGAATCTGACCATTTAGGGTTGCTGTTGAAGACTCAAGGAGTTGAACATCCCCGGATAACTTCTTCTCTCGGGCCTGCAGTTGATCCCGCTCTTGGGCCATGGTGTGAAAGTCCTTCGAGAGGGCAATGACCCTCTCTGACATCAAGCACTCCCAATGGTGAGAGCTATGCAGAGCTGACTCTAAGGCCAGCAGAGATTTCAGGTGATGTTCTACTTTCACTCGGAGAACCCTGCTGATCTCCGCCTGGAGGAGGCCCCTTCTATAGGCACGATGGGCCTCAGCCTCCGCTGAAGATGCTCGGCGGATTAGATGTTCTACCTCTGGCCGGGAGTATAGCTGATGGTCGACTGAGAGGCAGTCTTGAGTGGCCTACGACAGCGTATAAGAGTTGGAAAACATGAGCAAGGATAAAACAAAAGAATGGAAATCATTACCTTTAAGAGGGACGCATGTAAATTGGCCAGGTGCCCAGCCGAGGCACACAAGACTCCCCCCCCTCTCAAGTCACCGTAGCTCCTTGGTGCGTTGTCCCGGCTTAGAGAGTTGTCTCTGAGGCAGGGGAGGAGCTGGATGGCAGGCGCCTCAGGAGGCACTTTAGAGGGACCTGGGATGTCCTCCTTAGAGCTGGAGGCTCCATCGGAGGAATGTCCCTCGGCAGGGACCTCCTTGAATTTCACCGGGGGGAATGGTAGCAAAGCCACCTCCGATGCTGCTTGAAGTTTCTTGCGCAGGTGGTCAAGCCTCATCCGGGGCTTTGCTGGCACCACCTATTTGCCTTTGGAGGTGTCGGAGGAATCGACCTGGGAGGTGATGATGGTCTGATCCCTTGTCTCTGGAGTGGTCATCTGCTTGAGGTGCTGGGACAGGGACATTGTGTCCTTCTCGTCGAGGACCGATGAGTCCTCCTCCTTAGGGATAGAGGGGAGCTTGTGGGGTGTAAAGCGTCACAACCTCCTCCTGGTTGCTGACTTCTTGTCAAGGCATTTCCTCTTCAACTTCCTCGATGATTTAAGCATCAGGACTTCGACCGGGGGTGCCGACTTTTCCTTATTCTCTCCTGTCTTGACGATAACGAGAGGCAGGTCAGCCTCCTGGGCGCCAAGCAGCTCCGGGGTCCCTTGGTCGATGGATGGCTCGGTCGCTGTTGGCGCCTCTATCTGCTTCAGTGTCTCGTGCTCATCGGATTGCTCAGTAGCTTCCTCCAGAGTCTCGGTCGAGTCAGCCGGTAAGTCAGTAGGAGTCGGAGGAGGGGCCAAGGCCTATTCGTTGGCCTTCTCCCACTTGATGAGTCAGTTCATTGCCCGGGACAATATGATGTCCTCTGCAATGCACAAACAAGACAAGAACATCAGTTAGAATTAACAGGCGTTTATAGAAGGATAAGCTTACCAAGGTAGGGGCTCATGCTAGCAACTTTTGGGCTGAGCCCTGCTCGGTACATGAGTTCCTCACTCTGTACTAGCCCGTGGCCGCTAAATTCTATGCTAGACAGGAGGCTCCTGGCACGCTGATAGCTCGGATCCTGTTGGAAGTCTCCTAGCTCTAGGGGGCGGGTAGGTTTTCCCTCCAGCAAACGGGGCTGAAGGGACGTTGGAGTAGGTGAATAAAGAAAAAGTGTTCCTTCCATCCCTTGTGGGAGGAAGGAAAACCGCCCAAAAACCTATGGCTAGGGTGGGCCGTGAAGCTGAAGGCCCCCTTGGACGCCATGGTAGGGATAATGAAAAAAAATGAAAGAAACGTGGGGTTAAAGGAATGTCAAAGAGTTTGAAGATGATAAATGCCCCGCCCATCTAGGCGAAGCGTTGGGGGTCATCTGATGGAGGGGAATGTCAAAATAAAAAGAAATACTCATAAAGAAAGGGGGAGAGGGAAATGAAGCCCTAACTCTACCTATCCTAGGAAGAAAGTGAAGGATTCTAGGGGGGTTCTACGGGTGATTGATCCACCATAGGAATTTCTACCTCCATTTCAGTTGGAATGTCGTAAGCCTCGCAGGCAGCTCGGAGGGTTTCCGGTTTAACCCTAGAAGAAGTGGACTCATACCACTCTGGTTGGTATCCTTCTCCGGTGTCCCCTTCATACCTTGGTCCTTCTTGCTCTCCTTACCCATGACTTCTAAGGAAGGAGGCGAAAGGGAAGAAGAAGACTTACGCGTAGGGAATAATCCTTAGAAAGAGAAGACGAGAATGAAGCCCACAAGTGCTGCTAGTCGACGATGTCAGAAGGCGGACGAACGTTTTTGCCTCCCCTTTTTATAGGGAGAAGTTTCCCTCGTGTGTACAATAGGGGCAAAACACGTGGATGATGATGAGCGTCCATCTCAAGGCATCACCGCTTTCGAGGATGCCGTTTGATATGGATCTGCAACGTGTATTAGCAGGAGATCGCGAAGAGAGAAGTCTTAACACGTGGCAAAGGTGCATTGGCGAAGGGTTTTGTCACCAGTAAGAGACCCCATGCGCTTTTAATGGATGATAGCCAACTATCATTGCTGCGCCTCGAAATTCGCAGAAGCCTTTTTGGACTAATTCAAAGGGATTGTCTCGGGTCAAGGGACGAATGTTTCAATTCCTTAGTCCCAACAAGCCGCTAATGAGGATGTAATGGATATATGGACCCACAACTACATTGCTTTCCTTCGTTGTATCACTGGTCTAATCAGTCGGCCATACTTCCTTTGATTAGACTTGAAGGGAGGGACTTGTGATGGGGTCGAGCATCCCAGAGTTGACACGTGGAACGAGGAAGCTATGTGTCCGGGTCCATCGAGTTCGAACGCCTATCTCAGACTCCTGAGACTACCTCGGGAGAGCAGTGTTAGTAGGAGCCCTAGAGCTAATTATGTGATGATTGACTAGGGACATTTTGTATCATATTCTATTATTAATAAAGGCATGTTTGGTTATTATACTTACTTTGTATTTGTGTCAAATAACTAAGTATAATAATGTCCTTGGGTAGTAGGTTCTTATCTACATATATCGATTGGTTGAATCGATAGTGAGATAATGTAGAGAACACTACTCTAAACCATTCCTAGTCAAGTATTAATATTCAAGCACAATATTAATGCATGGAGACTAGCATGTAGGTCAACTGATGACTTGAGCTCACAAGTCATGGATATATGATATCAAGTTGACACATGGGTATACATTGGAGAATGTGTACTGAATTGACCCGCCATGAGAAAGTTTCATAGATTGTCATATGAGTGTCATAAGCATTCTCATGTGACTATTGGTATGAATAGTCCTTAGACCTGAAGTCACTACGGTTTCCTACATAAGGAGTTATGTACTTTGGTATCGTCAAACGTCACCCGTAATAGGGTGGACTATAAAGGCGATCACTGGGTATGTAATGAATTATGCGGAGGGATGTGAGTGATGTAGATGGGATCTATCCCTCCCATATGACGGGAGTGATATCTGTGGGCCCCTTGATCGAGTAGGACTACTGAAACACATTACCATGCTCAAATAAGTCAATATGAGATATTGAGCTCATTTGTTTGAGTGAGTCTACTCGGGGATCAAGAAACACAGGATTGATCGAGGATGACACGGTCTATGTCTCATTGGTCAATCTAGATATCAAGGATAGAAGGACAAGGTCATACACTATCATAGTCACGGAGGTTTAGTCGAATCTCGACTTTTCTTGTTACTTGGGTAGCAATGATGCATTGCTAGATGTCACTCATTGCTTATGTGTCTAAAGTGTTTAGGCGCATTGCCAACGTCACGAGAACCTATTGGGTCACACACTAAGGACACGATACTTCGGGAAATCTGATCGGCAGATCTGAGCCCAAGTTGGGAACTCGGGAGATCTGAGCCCGAGTTAGGAACTCGGGAGATCTGAGCCCGAGTTGGGAACACGGGAGATCTGAGCCCGAGTTAGGAACTCGGGAGGTCAGTTCGGGAGCTCGAGTTGGGAACTCGGCGGCGCGGGTCGGGAGCTCGGCACTCGGCAGACTGGGCTGGGAGCTCAGCAGACTGGGTCGGGAGCTCGACACTCGGCAGACTGGTCGGGAGCTCGGCAGACTTGGTCGGGAGCTCGGCAGACTTGGTCGGGGGCTCGGGGACTTGCTCGAGAGACCGAGTCGAAAGCCCGAGAGGCCCGGTCGGAATTGCATGAAGGAAAGAGAAAAGTCTCTCTTCATTAGATGAAAAGAAGGTGAAGAGTCACATGAAAAGATGTGCTCTTTATTGGCTTTAATGAAGGGAAGTCAAAGAGACAAAAGACTCTTCATATTCATGGGATGAATATAAAAGAGGGTCTAATCATTTTGAATGATAAGTGTGTGTGCTTTCCTTCTTTCCTTCCTCTCTTCATCCTCTTCTCCCTTTTGGTCGAAACCCTATTGTAGGGTTCTTGGTGTTCTGCGAGCTACCTCAAGTTGCTAGCACAACTAAGGTAGTTCTCCCGAAGTTGAGAGATTGTGTCCGTGTGGATACGAATAGAGGCACGGACGCTTGAACGTGCAAGAGATCCGGCGCATCTTGGACGAGGGGGATAAGCAAAGGGCACGCTCCAAAGGTATACACATTAGATAGATCTATTAGATAGATGAACATTGTACGAGTTTTCTTTCGCATGGATCGCTCGAGGGTTCTTGTTTCCGCTGCGTTTTTGTGTTTTGGTGCTGGGAGAACCCAACAAGCAAATCCCCGAAACCAACTCGGGATGGTATACGCCCGAGACCTCTCCGGGAAGACAGGCTCCTTCCCGAGACCACCTCGGGAAGGCAGATCCCCAAGACCAACTTGCGATGGTATATGTCTGAGACCTCCCTGGGAAGACAGACTCCCGAGGCCCTTCCGGGGGGGGAAGAGATTCCCTGAGATCCTCTTGGGAGAGTGAATCTCGAAAAGTCATATACCAGATAGCTCGAGTCCAATAACTGCTTCCCTTTCTTTTCTTTTTTTTTAAGAAAGTTGACGGATAATCATTGCCTTTTATATACGACAATTAAGGCCTTAATATTCGCGGGAGCTGTTACCTAAGAGTTATCAGGTAACCGACAATTAGGGAATGTGGAGGAGAACGTGGAGATACGCGCGACCAAGCGTCCAGGTATATAAGGTACTTTAACCCACAGGTAAGTGGTTATGCTCTCTAAACTCACAGCTTTCTCCTTAGGTTTCTTCCTGCAAGCAACTTGAGTTCTGACTTGAGCGTCGGAGTGGGCTCCGCCGGAAACTCTTCGGTGTGTTCCCATTAATGTTCGTGTTGATCTCGCAAGGTGTGATCTCCTTCCTTTCGTCATCATCCTTATGGGTTGGACTCTGATGACTCATCTTCCGCATTGATTTTTTCCGAAACATATAATATAATCACTATCATGTTCGATTTCAACATCAGAAATAATCTAATATGTAAAACTTAAAGGTGATCTCAAGGATAAAAAAAATATTATGGTGATGTCATGAGTGATTCGACATGATGAACAAATGATACTCCTAAAATGAGTTAGGTGATTCCACCCGATCAGAATTTCAAACAATCAGCCACCGGGACTGATGCCACTTGAAATTCTTTTTAATTATTTTTAGTGCATAGGTAATTACCCAATGATTGCCTGATGTATACAAATAAAAACTTCAATAATGAAAGGATTTGTGCTTTACAAGTATGCAGATGCAAATATAATAACCATTGGGTAGCACTTTAAAGTTTTGCATATAAAATAAAAAACCCAATTAGGAGAAACTCCTTGATGTAGTTTTAAATGGCTCAATATTTATTTAAGAGAGTTGGCAACGCTTGTTGCATAATTGTTCGCTCTCTTCAAATTGATGGGGTCTATAATGGTGCCTTTATCACTATTTATTGTTCTCTCTATCTTTCTTACGTGAATGATATATTTTTAAGGGATATATTGATGGTTAAGGTATAAATGTGGTATCTTCAAACTCTGGAGTCATTTAACATAGTTAGTATGCTCATGTTTCCCACGTGCTAATTCTAATATCCGGACTAATAATTTTTATAATTTATTTTTTCCGTGTTAATTTTGGGATAGATTGATAGGATGATAAAAACGTGAATCATCTTTTATCAATTTACATGACTGGTTAAGGGGGATGGAGCCGAGAGCGCTCTATATAGACAAGATCGAATTAATCAGATAGGAAGAGACTTTCGTTGCTTCATTATGCAAATAAAATCATTTTCACTATATAAAATAACCTAGCACATCTTTGAAAATTCCATTTCACTTTAAAAAAATTAAATATAGATTTAGGAATGAATTATAATGCCAAAAATAATTTACCATAGATCAATAAGAAAAATAACGACTAAAAAATATCACAAAATAACAATAAAATAAGGAAAATAATAATTTTCATTGTAAAATTAGCAACAAAATAATTTGTCGCAAAATTTATTAAAAACTAGCAATGAATATTGAATTTGTTGATAATTTACAATGAATATTTAATTCGTAACGATAAATTTTGAATTCGTTGAACAATTAATAAATTTTGAACTAGTCCTGATTTAGTAAATTTAGCAACGAATTATAAGTCACTAAATTTACTACCAAATCAGATTTTGTCGCTAAATTTAGAGTCAATTTTGGATTTGATTATTAAAGTTAGCAATAAATTTGAAATTTCATCATTGATCAGGAAAACTTTTTCCATCGATGAACAAGATAGAAATTTTATTTTACTATGAAAATTATTTATCATTGAATTGTGATGAGTTTTGTAACCAATATTTTTAGCTTCTTATTATAGCTAGTGTGGACATGCCTGTAAGAGAAATTCTGTCCTAATACTAATCAGTAATACTCTCAGATGTGATTTCATGTATTAGAACTGTCATAATCCATCATTCATAATTAATAATTCATGCCTCCCGGATTATGGTGCATCAAAAAAATAATTAATTATCATTCAAGTATCAATAATTCAATTCTTAATTACGACGAATTTTATAAAAAAAAATTTCCAAATAAAGAGTGTAATAATGAAATATTAGACTTCTAAATTATTTATCGTGAGTATTTTTTGATTTATCCTAGCAACTGATAAAAATCTTCGGTATGACTGAAGTGATCATTCCAATTCGAAGTTACCCAATCCTATTAACCATATAATTCATAAATAAACTATATGAAACGCCAATGTCCTGGTACTCCCACTTTGAATGCCAAATGCCTGTCCCTGTTAGCCAATAACAAATTACCTTAATGGTAACAGCACCATCAGGTTGTGATGGTCCAGAATTTCACATCTTTATTGTTTCATGACCATCGGACAGTTTATAATGGCGACCCCATGCATAAAAAGAAAACTAAATCCATTCATTGAATATCTATACAAGTGACGTCCGATAGAATAGAAAAATTATTCCACAATTATTGTGTGGACTGACCAGAAAGGAATTTGAGAAAAAAAGTAAGAGAAATTGTCGAAACACACAGAGAACCCCATAGTTCTCTGACTTTTATTAGAAAATTTTATCGGTAAATTACAGAAAACTCTCCAATCCTAAATTGATCTTTGCATGTACTCCCCATTTGATAATTTCCTTGCATTCACTCCCTAATAGATCGAGTATAAAAGAGTGAAAATTGAGTATACATTGTAAAGATTTAAATATAAATTATTTGAGATTGAGTACTAATTTAGGAAATTTGAGTATACAGCTTCTTGATGTGGTGGATGCAACCTTATATATTCAAATTTCTAATATTTATACTCAACTTTCTTCAAATAATACTCACAAAATTGTCCTGTCAATCCCATCAGGGGCTGCATGCAAAGATAAATTTCGAATGGGCACTACATGCAAAGGTGAGTTTGAGACTGGGGAGTTTATGAAAATTTTCCCAAATTTTATTCAATAAAGATGATAATCCCTCAAATAACTAATTAAACAAGATAATGCTTATATAAATAGATCCTAACTGATAAATACCTTATATATCAAAAATATCTTAAATACTATAAAAATAAAAAATAGTAAAAAAAATATTCGGATCCTTTGAAAAGTTCCTAAACGATATTTTTGAACCGCAACTCAACTGTCATGGATTCTTCATAAAAATATAAATCTCTAAAAAATGTTACACGTAGAGTTTAGATTTGATATCTAAGTTAAAAATTATAATCCGTTAAACATGAAATACTCCTATATTGGTCCTGCATCAATTAGGTTAGAGAATAATCACACTGACATTGTAAAAGGTGAAATTCGTCATTCTAATGGTCCCCTTCCTCACGATTGCCCTACGGGAGTACATCAAAAAATCAAAATTAATCATCACATAGAAAGATAATTTCTTAAATTTTATTGGAATTCAACTCTTGTTCAATTTTGCAAAATTGTCATATGATAATTCACTCGATTATGTTCTAGGTGGCATTTTCTTCACTCATTAGTAAGGTGTGAACGTGTTCTAGATGCAACTTCCCTTCTCTACTCATTTGCATTATAAATAAAGCCATCAAACTTCTGTCCCCTTCCTTAACCATCCCAATTTCATCTTCCTCTTCATCTTCATCTTCCTTATCCTCCTCCTTCCTTCCTCCGTTTCTGCCTAGCTATTCCAAGCAAAAAATATATATATAATCATGCATTCAAGAGAAGTTGCCAGCATTAGCGGCTACCTTTCACCTTCAAATTCACCTTTCAGAGCCTACTACAACTTTAGCTCTCTGTTTGGACCTCATCATTTTACTCAACACTTGCACACCATGCCGGCGATGCATGGCAGAATAATTTCAGATGATGAGCCAGGTGGTGCTGACAAACTAATCCAAGCTGAAGAAAGGAGAAAGAGGAGGATGATATCCAACAGAGAATCAGCTCGCCGATCGCGGATGAGAAAACAAAAGCATCTCAGTGAATTGTACTCACAGGTCGTCTGTCTCCGATCAACAAACCACCAGCTGCTCGATGAGCTAAACCACACGATGAGACAGCGTGATCGGATTATCCAAGAGAATAGCCGCCTCAAAAATGAACAAGCTGCGCTCCAAATGAAACTCAACAGACTCCCGGCCGGCAAATTTTGATTGTTCTCGAGAAGATGCAAGAGAAAGCTAAAATCTCTTTAGCGTCCGACGTTAGTATGTTTTACTGAATCACATCTAGTTTTAAGTCCCCATCCAGTTATCTATGCAATGATATCAATTGTATCTGACAAATTTCAATATTGACATATGTCGGATATGATAATAATTATTTTATGGGTTAATGTGAAAGAGAATTTAGAAGAAGACAAGAAGAGACGTCGAAAAGAATAAGAGAAATTCATTATTCTTGTGGTTTTTAAAAAAAATGAAATTATTAAGAATAGAAGATAATTTCTTAAATATGTAAACAAATATTTATATAGACTTTATATTCTATAAAAGTAAATAAAAAATAATAATTGATCCCGGCCTAGTCCACGTGTAACTCGGTCAACCAGTCTAGGCATAAGGACAGGTCAGGGGCGCGGGTGCGCGGATAAATCAATGTAGCTGGTCAGGCTAGGGGCCCAAGTCCCACTCCGGTCGAATCGCCCGACTAAGTGGTCAAACAGATGTACTTTCAGCTGGTCCCACCCGGGAACGCCGAGTGTCTGACTCAGTCCGTCGTTCGATACGCATCCTAAATCAACCCCTAGCGAGAGATACCGATTGTCGGGTTTAAGGTCGTCCGGGCAACACTCGTTAGACATCTAGTCGGCGGTCTCCCTGGGCCCTAACCCTATGACTCAGGGACAAGTCGGATTGGCCAAGTCTGAGTGCTCCTTGACTCGGGGAGTACCTTGTTATAATCTGGGAGGTATTGGTTGCACGACAAGATTTCACTCGGGGCAGCCGATCGGCATTCCAGCTTGGGAATTATCGTTTTCATGAGGAACACCCACTCCTTGACACTATACTAGCAAAAGTGGTACGATAATCGGCGTAGGATGGTTCAGATCTGACACTACTCGTGCCCAAATCGTGAATATCCCGCTGATACAACACTTTCCTGACATACCCTAGCACTCTGTACCACAACGACCCCTGCCCGCGTCAGACTGGGCGATGTCGGTTAGCGCCAGTCGCCGAGCTGATAGTACCCTTGATCCTGTCCCCACATGAGACAAAAGGATGGCAGACGCAGGACAGAAACTATCGGCTCCCTCGGCTATATAAGGTCTTCCGCATTTCACACGCAGGTACACGCGATAGAGTTTTGCTACAGTTCTTCTTCTACTTTCATTTCTTCCACCGGAGACTGACTTGATCGTCGGAGGACCTTGCCAGGGACTTCTCCCGGTGGGTTACTGACGATCATCTTTCTTGCAGTTTGGAGCCAGCAGAGGCAGTGCTCGAGTCCACCTCACCCTTGGGAGTCCACCTTGCTCTACGACAGGATCATATTTGGCGCTAGAAGAAGGGCTTGTCGCTTGATCGAGAGCGTAAGATGGAAGATCCCAACCGCACGACGGTGACAATCACTCTAGAAGAGTACGAGCTCCTATTGGCCGCCCGAGCTCAGAAGACCCCCCAGTTACCTCTTCACGCAAGCAGCTCGGCGACTCGGTTTCCCGAGCCCTCGGCCTTAGGCAACTCTGCAGGATGGGGGGAATGCTACCCGACCAGAAGGCGCTTCAGTCCTTTTCCCCTCGGCATTCTACTGAGCCAGAGAGGATGAAGCTCACTCCCACCCTGCCGAAGCATCCGTGTCGAGTCAGACACAGCGACCGCGCCTGGATAAGGGAAAAGCCCCAGCCGACCCACCCCTGGTTTCCCTAATGTGTAGCCCCTTCTCCTCGCAGATTCTTAAGGACCCGGTCCCTAAGCATATCCGGTTCTTCACCATACCGGAGTACTTAGGAATGGTCGACCCCGAGGAGCACTTTATGAAGTTCGAGAGTGCGACCCTACTTCACCAATATCCCGAGGGCGTGAAGTGCTGAGCTTTCTTGACGACGTTGTCGGGGGCGACCCAACGATGGTTCGACCGGCTCTCGAATGGATCCGTGTCTAGCTTCGAGGAGCTCAGAAGGTTATTCCTGCAACATTTCGCCAGCAGTCGAAGGCATCATAAGACCAGCCTCAACTTGTTCACGTTGAAGCAAGGCCCTAAGGAATTGCTTCGAGCCTAAATCAAAAGATTCAATGGAGTGACCCTGGACGTGCTGACCGTCACGCCCGAGGTGCTGATCAATGCGTTCTCCTAAGGGCTACAAAAGGGAGACTTCATTCGTTCGCTGATCAGGAAACCGCCGAAGGACTTCGATAGCCTGTTGGGAAAGGTTGTCAAGTACATCAACGTGGAGGAGGCGCAGGCCGCTCGGAAGAAGGAGGTAGTTAGTACACCAACCCTGAGTCCTACCCAGAACAAGGGGGGGGGGGGGGGGGGCAATCAACTGAGTAGGGATGGAGCGTAGACATGTGTAGCAAGTGTGTCTTAGGGATGTCTACCGACCCAATGGAGGCCCTACTGCGCATTTCACCAAAGCAACATGCATAACACCAAGGAGTGTCGACAGGCTGGAAGAGGTCGAGCTCCCGCCATTCGGGGTGCGGGCGTCAGATCTCCCCAGGACCCGGTTCGGGTCGAGGAAGACACGCGACTATCCCAGCGGTAGGAGAGCCCAGGCGGAACCCACTGACTACCCGTAATCTATTCCCTCAGGAGGAGCAAGCCGAGTTCGAAGAGATGGATGAGGAGCAAACCAACCAACAGAACGTCATCCAGGGAGGGGTCCATGTGATCTCAGGTGGGCCGACCGGCGAAGACTCAAATTGCGCCTAGAAGGCATAGGTACGTCGATTAGAAATTCATCAAGTCGGGACTAGTGCCGCTCAAGCGCAAGGATCCCAAATTATCTTTGGACCGCAAGACTTACAGGGACTGGAGGTCCCACACGATGATGCCTTAGTCATTACAGCGGTGATCGCCAACTATCAGGTCCACCGCACCATAGTGGACACCGGCAGGTCGGTTAACATCCTATACAAGAAAGCTTTTGACCAATTGCAGATCGAGCCATCCTAGCTGGAGTTGGTGGCCACACCGTTGTTCGGGTTCACGGGAAATCAACACTACAAGAAAATTGCCATATACCCACAGTAAAAAATCATAGGTAAAAATATGAAAATCGTGGGTATAGACCTCAAAAGCCTATACCCACGGGCATTCATTTCCGTCATTTTTACTATGCTTTTACTGACGGTTTTTTTGCCGTCAGTATAACATGTAGTGACGGTACTCATTACCGTCAGAAAATACCTCGAGTTATACCTACGGATTTCATTGTATCACTAGAGATTTTAGTGACAGAACTAAAAACCGTGATAAATAATCACCAAGTAATTACCCACGGAAATAATTCTGTCACTATATACTTTAGTGCAAAAGTCTTTTTTCCGTGGGTATAATTTATAGCGATATGATTTTTAATTTTCTGTGGGTATAGATTATAGCCACACTTTAGGAAAATTTAAATTTTCCGTGGGTATAGCATATAATGATTTTTTATTATGGGTACAAAAAATTAAAATTTAGAATTTAATTTATATATTTAAATTTATATATATATAAGAATAACAATCATATTAAAAAAAGGCTTCAATGGTATTAAAAATAAAACAAGGTCTAAAGTAATCTGCATCAATATTAACAAAGTTAGTACCAATAAATAGACTTTCACAATAATAATATAGCACAAAAAAATCCATCATTAAAAAAACTCCACAGGTTTAAGACTTCTCAGGAAAATTCAAGATTGTCTCGTGAATTGTGGCACGCCGAGCAGCATCATAAACTTGAAAGAACAAGGGATGAATCTCTAGTATTTCCACTTTGATAGTAGTTACTTTGGTAGTCAGCAAGAACCAACCTCCTCCTCTGTTGCAGACAACCGACCATAATGTATATTTTGAAATATAGTATCATTGAATAGTACCTGAAAAGATGAAATATGAGTACCTAAATTTCACTCTTTAAATAATTCTGATTGTGAACATTTAGCAGCATTATCATGATACACTAAGCTACCCAAGGAAGAACTAGACGAGCTAGTGAAATTATGAAATTGCATAACTATGTACTTTTATGTAATATCATGACTTGTATATATCTCAGATCATTTGATTGGAATCTTTTCATAATTCTGAAACATTATGAAAGACAGTGTCTTAATATCAAGGGGTATCAAAAATACTTCCATTAATAGCAATATTGAGATAAGTGAGATCTTCACACTAAAAAATATTATCTGATCTTCTAATGGAAAAAAGTTCATACGAAATTAAGATGCACTGGGCTATAGATAAGTATATGCACTGTGGCCGCCGTATCATGAGCCCATATGACCGACACAAAAATCTTGGACATAGTGCCCATCTTTTGTAACTCATAAGTCTAGGTTACAAAAGTCTAAGGATTGCTTCTTGATAGAGAGTGTCGTTCCTAAAGTCTGACTTTAGGATAAGCAGCTAGATAAAGTCTGACTTTATCTACTTTAGTCACCCATAAGCAGCTAGATAAGCACTGTGCATATAAACTATTGGAGCTCATTATACGGTGCTCTATCTATATAGTCAGATTCATATGGATTAGTTTCTTCACATTGCTAATTGTGTTACAAAATTAGAAAATGGCTGAATTAATCGTTTATGATGCATGTGACACAAGGAATGGAATCAACAAGAAATAGAAAAATTAGAATAGACAAAGTATACCTAAGGAATAAGTATTCATTAGTTAGTTCACGGAATGAAATAGGCATGAATCACCAACGATTAATAAATATAAGCATCTTTACTTCTAGTTATCACCTGTAAATTAAATTACAATAAAATATTAATATTAGTGTATGTATTTAACAAAATTAACATCAATCTTAATGAAAATTAATAAAATTAAATACATACTATACATGATCTTCATCATTGACACTTTGAGATCTTGAATTACTTTGATCATTTGGTTGACTTGAAGCATCCGGAACCTATAAAAAAATATGCAAATTTTAAATATGTGTGATAGCATAAAATAGTATATGTCACAAAGTTAGTACCAATAAATAGACTTTCGCAATACCCACAGCATTGATATCTGTCCCTATAACTTATAGTGACAGTAAATTATAAGTGTAGGTATTCGCTACTTATACCCACAGTAAAACAAAATTATAGTGACAGTAAAATATAAGTGTAGGTATAAATATCCAATACCCACAGCATTGATATATGTCCCTATAACTTATAGTGACGATTTCATATATCTGTGGCTATATGTTATATATACCCATAGTTTGCATATGTGTAGCTAAAATTTACCGTGGGTATATGGCAATTTTCTTGTAGTGCAAGTACAGCCGAACGAGCAGATTCGCCTGGTCATTTCCTTAGGCGAGAAGTCATTGAAGAGAACCAGATGGTCCACTTTCTTGATGGTGGACGCCCCCTCGGCCTATAATGTGATTTTGGGGTGATTGGCTCTCAACGAGTTCTCAGCGGCGGTCTCGACCTTCTATCTTAAGATAAAGTTCCTGGTCGGTGACAAGGTCGGGGAAGTTAAGGGAGACCAGAGGGTGGCACGTCGATGTTATGTAGATGATGTCCGAACAGATAGTCAGAAGACTCAATGCACGTCCACCAGCTGCAATATGGTACAATCTTCTCCCTGGGTCGAGCTGCATGAGGACAAGGAGGAAGTTCAACTATTCCCCGACCGGGTGGAAACTCGAGTCAAAATAGTCATGGCCCTGCCGAACGAACTGAAGGAGCTGCTACTGGAATGCTTGGTGAGGAACCAGGACGTGTTCGCCTAGTCGGTGAAGGAGTTACGAGGTGTTCGACCGGAGGTAGCCGAGCACCACCTGCACATGTATTCTAACGTCAGGCCGGTCAAGCAGCGTAAAAGAGATTTCAGCACGGAGTAGAACAAAGTCATCCAAGTGGAAATCGAGACGTTACTGGAGGCTGGACAAATCAGAGAAGTCCAATTCCCATCTTGGCTAGCCAACGTGGTCCTGGTGGCTAAGCCTGACAACGAGTGACGAATCTGCATCGACCTTCGGGACCTCAATCGAGCCTACCCGAAGGATTGTTATCCCTTGCCCAGGATTGACCAGATGGTCGACTCGGCCACCGGGAGCGAGCTCATATCCATGCTGGATGCGTATCAAGGCTACCGCCAGGTGCCCTTGGCTGCCGAGGATCAGGAAAAGATCAGTTTTATAATGGCAGACGGTACATGTTGCTACACAGTTATGTCATTCGGACTGAAGAATGCAGGAGCCACCTACCAAAGAATGATGAATAAGGTCTTTCGGTCGCAAATCGGTAGAAACATCAAAGTGTACGTGGATGACATCCTGATCAAGACAGGTCGAGCGGCCGATCTGGTGTCAGATGTGGAGGAGACCTGTCGAACCTTGCGGAGGTATGGACTGAAGTTAAACCCGACCAAGTGTCTCTTCGAGGCTCGAAGTTGGAAATTCCTCGGGTACATTCATACCGAGAGAGACATTGAAGTCAACCCGCGTAAGGTCCAAGCCCTACTCGATATGCCCCCACCACGGAACCTCAGAGAAGCGCAAAGGCTGATTGGACGGATCACGACGCTGTCTCGTTTTATCTCCTGATCTGGCGAGCGAGGGCTTACCTTCTTCAAGACTTTCCGCTAGGCTACTAAATTCCAGTGGGACGCCGACTGCGACAAGACATTCAAAGAACTGAAGGGCTATCTAGTCGAGCTATCAGTCTTAGTCATGCCAGAGGAAGGAGAAGTCTTGTATGTATATTTGGCAGCCTCAGCAGAGTCGATTAGTGTGGTGTTGGTTCGGCAAGAAGGGGTCGAACAGCAGCTAGTGTATTTCTTTGTTCTTTTATTAAAGGGTGTCGAGTACTGATATACGACACTCGAAAAGTTAGCTTATATCCTGCTGTTAGCTGCTCGGCGACTTCGACCATATTTCTTAGCACACCCGATAGTGGTCCTGACCAACAACAGTCTGGGTCGGGTAGTGTCAAATCCAGAAGCATCTGGACGGTTATCAAGTGGGCGACCGAGTTGAGTGAGTATGATATACAGTATCAAACTCGGTTGGCCATCAAAGTGCAAATCTTAACCGATTTTCTAAGTGAGCTACATTCAGAGGAAACCGAAGAAGCTTGGCAAATCTACGTGGATGGGTCATCGGCTCGGCAAGGCAGCAGTATCAGCATTTTGATGGTCTGTCCAAAAGAAGAACAACTGCATCTGTTTGTTCGACTGGAATACCGAGCCACCAACAACAAGGCTGAGTACGAAGCTCTCATCATTGGGTTACAAGCCGCCAAGCATGTAGGCGCCGCTCGAGTACTGTTATACTCGGACTCGCAGTTGGTCACTCAACAACTCGCCGGTCAGTTCGAGGTCAATAGCGATTGGTTACAAGTATTTGTGGAGACCTTTGAAAAACTAAAGGTTGGGTTCCAGGAGGTCCAGTTGTAGAAGATCCCATGAGAGAGCAATCTGCGAGCCGACGAGCTAGCCAAATTGGTTGGCGTGGTGGGCTCATGGGTGCTTCCCCAACCAAGCAGTTAGACGATGATAGTGATGCACATAGAGCAACAGGTAGAGTTGGAGCTTGGGACGGACTAGAGAGTGCCGCTAATCGCCTACCTAACAAGCGAGACACTCCTGGCCGACCGAGAGGAGGCCCGGCTCTAAAGAAAGCGAGCGGTCTAGTATTCCTTGGTCGGGGATGCGCTCTACAAAAGGGCCTTTGCCCGACCGCTACTCAAGTGTCTGGGTGAAGAGGATGCCGAGTACGTGCCAAAAGAGATACATATGAGGATCTGTGGAAGTCATGCCGGAGTCAGGACTGTGGCTCTGAAAGCACTGCTCTCAGGGTATTATTGGCCGACCCTGCAGAAGGATGTCGACCGACTTGTCTCCACTTGCATATCATGTCAGAAGCACCATAGCCTCCCCCACTGGGCGGTCAAGATGATGAAGGCATCAGTGGTCTCTTGCTCGATTGACCAGTGGGGTAGGAATATAGTGATGTTAGGATGTATATTATAAGCCTAGCTTTTGTATGAACATCTATTTTGGAATAAGAATCACAATGATCATGGTTGCATTTTATATTTGATATATGTGTGCAAATTGTCTGTTACTTTATGTTGTAGATAACATGGTGTGTGGTGCCACACAGAAGATCATGTTATCAATTCCTTATAAAGTATAAGTAGTGGCTCACAACCGAGATGGATTTGGACAAACCATTAGAATGGTGTAGTATAATTTGGTATTAGTCTATCTTGACTATAGAATTACACTAGTACACTTTGTGTGTATTGAGAAGGACCGATTTGAGGTTGTTCGATTTATACTGACAATATAATCAAACAAGACCTCGATTATTATGATGTACATGTTCTTAATCCCGAGATAATAACGGGCACATATAATTAATATTTATTTCTTTAATTTACCAATGGTCGAGATTTATTCGTTAAATTAATAGGCCCGGTAAATTGGGAAATAATATTATTTATATGGTGTGTCGTTGATTATAGAAGGAAACCGTGTCCTAATTATTTTAGGATGATGATGTCCCCTTGAGGAGCTCATAAAGATTATCATGTAAATCTTGCAGGTGAACTTGGTCCGTCATGATGATGAGGTTGAGTGGTACTACTCATGAAGTTAGATATTAATTAATTAAATTATCAGTAATTTAATTAATTAATCCATATGCGATATCTTAAACATGGGGAGATAATGCATACATAATATGGTGGAGCCCATATTTAATTATGGGGTTGGTGCGGTAGTTCAATAATAACCTATTAGTGGAGCGGGTTATTATTAACAGGCCGGATTGAGGATCCATTAGGAGACCAAAATTAACTCCTCCACATGGTCCCTATTATAACCTATATATACCCTCATAAGCCATGAAATCAAAGCCTAATCAAGCCTCTCTTTTCTCTCCTCTCTCTCTCTCCTAGGGTTGGGCGGCGCAGGCTATCAAGGGAGGAAGGGGCGGCAACAAGCAAGGGTTGGAGAAGAGATCTTTCTTCTTATCTCCTTCTCTTCTCTTCTCTCCCCTAGGGCATGCGGAAACAAGGAGCTTGGGTGTGTAGCTAGGTCAAGTAAAGAAGAAGGAAGATCCTTTGGTCAGCGGCAACAAGAGGAAAGAAGGGGGCGGTGGCTAGGGCTTGGGGAAGGAAGAATTTGTTTCTTTCTTCTCTTCTCTTCCTCTCTTCCTGCTCCCTTGGGTGTGAGCATCCTTGGAGAAGGGTGGAGGCTCTTGGCGCAAAGGAGAAAGAAAGGAGAATCATCTCCTTTCTTTAGAGACTCTCGGTGCAAGCAAGAAGAGGAGGAAGGCTTTTAGTGGCTTCATTTCTTGGAAGATCGTCGCCCACACGACATCCAAGAAGGGGATAGGAATACAACAAAAGATCAAGAGGTAAAACAAGAGGTATAATCTTGTTTTTATTTTATTCTTGTTCAATTGTATTTGTTTTCATGGACCCCGAAGATAAACACAAAAATCGGCGATCCATAATTCGTCATCTATTCCACGGCTAATCGATAAAGGAGTTAGATTGCTTGAACAACAAGTTTGTTCAAGCGATAACTCAATCGAATAGCACAATGATGAAAAAAGTCGTTCGGGAAGTTTTCTTTCCATCCGGATTAGTTCTAATCAATAGATTTTAATCCAAGGACATGGAGAGGAACTCGTTCTACAACGAAACCAATAAGTGGGACCTTTTCCCACTGCCCCAGCTCAAAAAATATTCTTATTGGTGGCAGTGGATTACTTCTCTAAGTAGATAGAAGCCGAAGCACTTGCGCGCATCACCGAGCAGGCGGTGATCAAGTTCCTGTGGTAGAACATTTTATGTCGATACGAAATTCCTCATAAGCTGGTCTTGGACAATGGAAGACAGTTCCAAGGCAGGAAGATCCAGGAGTGGTGCTCGACTTATGGCATTCAGCAAGCATTTGCCTCGGTGGCATATCCCCAGAGCAACGGGCAAGCAGAAGTGGCCAATCAGGAAAGCCTGAGAGGCTTGAAGACTAATCTGGACCATGCGGGCGGCACCTGGGTCGACAAGAGAGACTACATGTCACATCCCTTTCCAACGGGCGACACTTGGACCATGCGGATGGCAGGAGTTGCCGAGCGTCTTGTGGGCTCAACGGACCATACCGAGAGAGACTACAGGTCACACCCCTTTCCATTTGGTCTATGGAAGCGAGGCTGTGGTACCCATGGAGGTCGGATGTGAGTTCGACCGGCGAAAAGCATATGATGAAGAGAACTCAGAAAGAAGACGTTTAGAGCTGGACCTAATGGAAGAAATTCGGGAAAGGCTCGCTGCCCGGATGTTCGCTTATCACCAAAGGATGAAACAAAGATACGACCGAAAGGTGTTGGCAAGAATGATTCAGGTCAGCGATCTCGTCTGGAAGAGGGTCAAGTCGGTCGGTGACGTTAGCAAGCTGGAACCCGAATGGAGAGGACCTTTCAAGGTAATCCAAAAGTTGGCGTCTGGAGCATACTACTTGGAGAACGAGCAAGGAAAGAAACTGGATCGGCCTTGGAGTGTGATTCATCTCCAACCTTACATAGAGCCATATTAAGGTTCTATGAGTCAGCTGTATTTCATAACTCTGTAATATTAATAAAAGTCCGAGACCCTCACCCAATGTGCAGGCACTCTAGACTCTCGCCTTCCGAGCGAGTTATAAGTGAGCATGCCCCCACGCCACACTTAGCTCGGCTCCCTGATAGGACGCGTGGCGACCCACGCTCCTTGGGATCAAGTCGATCGAGTGTCCAAACTCTCGCCTTCCGAGCGAGTTATAAGTGGACATGCCCCCATGCCACCACTTGGCTCGGCTCCCTGATCAGACGCATGGAGACCCACACTCCTTGGGATCAAGTCGACCGAGTGTCAAGACTCTCGCCTCCCGAGCTAGTTATAAGAGGGCATGCCCCCACACCACCACTTGGCTCAGCTCCCCGATCGGGCGCGTGGCGACTCACGCTCCCTAGGATTAAGCCGACGAAGTGTCCAGACTCTCACCTCCCGAGCGAGTTATAAGTGGGCATGCCCCCACGCTACCACTTAGCTCGGCTCCCTGATCGAACGTGTGGCGACCCACACTCCCTGGGATCAAGTCGACCGAGTCTCCAGACTCTTGCCTCCTGAGCGAGAAATGCCATACTTGGCTCGGGTTACCTGATCGGGCGTGTGGCGACCCACGCCCCTTAGAAGCGAACCGACTGAGTGTTCATAGTCCCACTGAGTGGGCAAGTAGCAGGTGGGCTAGCTCCAGATTTTTGCCTAACTCAGGGAACTCGACAGAGTCTCGTACTCTTGGACAAGGATGGCAGTCGAGGAATTCGAGCTGACATAGCGAGGGTCGGATTGACTAAAAAGGTCTCAAGTATCAGTCAAGGCTGATAAGTACACAGGCAAGAGTTGAAGAAGCAAAATGCATTAAGTAATAAAGTTCCTTACAAAAGGGAGAAATCATCCTCTACAAAAGCAAACAGAATAAAAGCAAAAACTAACTAAGCGAAACCCCACCCTGACCCTTACTCAAAAGGTCGGAGAGCCTCTACAAGCAGCTGCTGGGTTAGGCCAGACAATTGACCGTGCTGACCGAGAGGTCGGGCGGAGGGTGTCTGCCCTGCTTAAGCTGCTCAAATATACTGAGCATTTGTTGCTTAAGCATCGGACTCACCCTTCGGGCCAATTGGCAGCTGAACTCTAGGGAGTTGATGTACTCAACTCTCTGTGCGTCCCACCAAGCTGCTTCTCCCGCCTTGTAGGCTCGGAGTTCTTCAAGCTAGCCTGAGCAGCCTCCCAGTCAGCTTGTTGGGCCCGGAGTGTTGGGACCGGGTGCATGTCGACAAGGATACGAGTTCGTAAAATTTAAAATTTTTACGTGCAGCGGAAGAGTTTGCATAAAATAATTTCCTAAATTATTTTAACTTCGTATCTAGCATGCAATCTTATGGTGTGTTGACATAATCATAAAATAAAACTTTGCAGAAAAGTAAACTAATTTACTAAGTACCTCTCGTAACTCGAAGTAAGGGACGAGATCCAACCGTAGCGTCCCTTGGAAGCTCCGCCTCTATTCGCGTCCACGCCGAGTTCTCTTCGGGATGACTTCACAAAGTCACGAGTTTTGTGCCGACGAGAACTACTAGATTCTCGGAAGGCACAACTAGAAGAATAAGAGAAATAATGGAAAAACTAACCAACGAAGTAATGGAATCGAATTCCGGGAAGAGAGGAATCGCTATCCGCTTCTTCTTCTTCGTGTTCGGGTTCTCCTTCTTCTTTAATGCTCACGGCACCACCTCCTTGGTTGTGGTTGGGCGCCGGCCCTAGAGGAGCTAGGGTGCGCCGGCCCTAAGGGAGGAAGAAGAGAAGGAGGAGAGGAGAGATTAAGAGAGAGAGAGAGAGAGAATTCTTAATCTCTTAATTGGAATAAAGGGCTAGCCTTTGGTTCCTTTATATAGTAGCAACTCCTTTGCTAAGTCTCCCTCTAAACCGAATTAACGGAATTAACGGAATTGGTTATAAGAAATTTATCTTATAAATTTTCTTATTAATTATTCCGTTTAAACCAAGTCTTTATTATAAACTAATTTATAATAAAACTAATTCTTCTTCTCTTTAAATTATGGAATAAATTTTTATAAGAAATTTATAAACTTTCTTATTATGGAAAAATCAATTCATAATTGATTTTATAAAATTAAAATAAACCAATTCGTGGATTATTTTAATCTTCCATAAAAGAATAAATTTCTATAAATTTTATTTATATAAATTTCTTTATACAAATTTATTTATCCATAATTTATAAAATAAATCACACTAGATTTATTTTATTAATTAAACCAATTAAATTGGTTTTTCTCCTCTTATTTGGCCGGCCACCAAAGAGGGTTTAACACCCTCTTTGGCCGGCCAAAACCAACCCAATAAACCGCGAATTAAACTCATTTAATTCGCCCAAAAAGCCTTCAAAAGACTTAGCCATTTTTGGCTTCCATTGCGCCTCTGACTAACTCAGATTTGACTTGTTTCTCTTGATCGGAAAATCCAATTTTCAACTCGTTTTAAATCCCTCGGATTACTCGTATTGCGTGTGACTAAATAGGCTTTCGATTTATGTTGGCCGTCTATAATTAACCCATTAATTATAGAACGATCATGAGTGGCACCTAGTAGTACATCATGATCCCCAATTAATCGAAAGATCAACGGTTTGACCTCAGAAGAAATTATTCTGAAACCCTTCAGCAGCTCTACTAAATCGTGCCCCATTCCCTTCACCACCTTATACCCACTTGGTTCAGGACACGGTCAATGGTGTCAGTCCCCACTAGGCTGACTACGTCACACCTAGCCCAAGTAGTGTCTTTCTCGTCCTTTGGATTTCTAATTACTCTCATGTATTTAAGAGACTCGCACTCTTAACATGATATGCTCTGGCCAGAGGCTTTGAGTAACAATCCGACGATAGGCCTGGGTATACATCTCCTCGCAAGGAGTGGTGAATCCTTTGTAGGCTGTTCAAACATCTTCGGGCACTTCGGCTTATACCCGATCATCCTGGGTCCACACCTCCTTGGAGATGCTTGCTTAAGATGTCAAAGTATAAGTCTCCATGACCAAGATGACTTGAACACCGCAAGTCAAAGGAACATCGCACTTAAGCCGCAGTAAGATCTTCATTGACATATCTACATGTAGATTCCCATATGAAGTCTTACAGCTAGTCACTCCAATGAACTAGTTCCCTTAACTAGCATCCATGTTTATCTCCGGACATCCCAATGTCACCAGCCAGTGAGAATCAGCTGAATAGAGAATAACCCATGCTAGTCTCAACAGAATTGATAGTGTCCGTATTTATCAATTCATCGACTAGGGATATTTCCAACAATTCACATTTGCACATTTAGAGATAATCACTAGTTGTGATCCCATCACAAATTCTCTTATGCTGTGAATTGTATGGCGGACATTCAGTATATGAGTTTAAGATCCCAATCAAATACAAACATGTATACTCAAATAGTGAATTATCATTTATTAAAATAAATGTTTACAATCATAAGGCGATTGCCTTAGGACACTTCTCTCATATCACTAACAAACTCCCACTTGGCCTAATGTCAATCGCTACGGTATCCAATACCACAGGCTCTAACATGACCCTCAAACTTGCTTTGAGGCAAGGCTTTAGTTAAAGGATCCGCTATGTTCCTTTCAGTGGGAACTCTCTCAATTTGTATGTCATTCCTACTTATAATCTCTCTGATCAGATGATAGCGTCGAAGCACGTGTTTGGATCGCTGATGAGACCTTGGTTCCTTTGCTTGTGCAATTGCTCCATTGTTGTCGCAGTAAACCGACACTGCTTCATCAATGGTTGGAACCTCATCAAGTTTCAAGACAAACTTCTTGATCCAAACTGCTTCGGTGGTAGAATTCGCTACGGTGTCTTGTTTGGAACTTTTCCAACTTATTGCGCTTCCATTCAAAGTAAATACGAATCCAGACTGAGATTTGTTATCCTTATCTGTCTGGAAACTAGCATCTGTATACCCACGTATTACCATATCTCCTTCTCCATATATTAGGAACACATCCTTAGTTCTTCTTAAGTACTTAAGGATTGTCTTTACAGCCGCCCAATGATCCATTCCCGGATCCGACTGGTATCTGCTTGTGACGCTCAAAGCATACGATACATCGGGCCTTGTACATAACATAGCATACATGATAGATCCTATTGCGGATGCATAGGGAATCTTATTCATGCAAATCCTCTCGTCTTCTGTGCGCGGACACATAGACTTTGAAAGGTTGATCCCATGCCTGATGGGAAGGTAACCTTTCTTGGATTCCGACATGCTAAACCTTTTTAGCACTCGGTCTATATATGTAGACTGCGAAAGACCAAGCAACCGTTTTGATCTATCTCTATAGATTCTAATCCTAAGGATATAGGTTGCTTCTCCCAGGTCTTTCATGGAGAAAGTTTTGGACAACCAAATCTTAACTGTCTGTAAAACTAATATATCGTTTCCTATAAGTAAGATGTCATCGACATATAATACTAGGAATACGACTGCACTCCCACTAACCTTCTTGTACACACAAGGTTCGTCAGGATTTTGTGAGAAATCAAACTTTTTGATTGTCTCATCAAAACGGATGTTCCAGCTCCTAGATGCTTGCTTCAGTCCATATATGGATCGTCGAAGCTTGCATACTTTGGTTTTATCAACCGATGTGAAACCTTCAGGTTGTATCATGTATACATCCTCAAGCAGGTTTCCGTTAAGGAAAGCTGTTTTCACATCCATTTGCCATATCTCATAATCATAATGAGCTGCTATGGCTAGGAGCATCCGAATGGATTTAAGCATAGCTACTGGCGAATAGGTTTCGTCATAATCAATTCCTTGTTTCTGACGATATCCTTTTGCCACTAATCTAGCCTTAAAGGTAACAACATTACCTTCCATGTCGATTTTCTTCTTGAAAACCCACTTGCACCCTATGGGTTTAATCCCTTCAGGTGGGTTAACCAAGTCCCATACTTGATTTTCGTACATGGAATCCATTTCCGACTTCATGGCTTCAAGCCATTTGTCCCTTTCTGAACTTTTCAGAACATCTTCATAACTGATAGGTTCGTCATCGTCAATGAGCAACACGTCGTTCGATTCACTTACGAGAAATCCGTATCTCTCTGGAATGTTGCGTGTCCTATCAGACCTACGAAGAGGTGGTGTTATTTTAGGTTCAACTGATAGCTCATCATTATGAGGTATTGGTTGTGGGTTTAGACTAGGTGTCTCTGTGATGTCTATTGGAGTTTCTTGAACTTCATCAAGTTCAATCCCACTCCCACTGTTTTCTTGCAAAAGAAACTCTTTCTCTAGAAATACAGCATGCCTTGAAACAAACACCTTTTGTTCCAAGGGATGATAGAATTGGTAACCCTTCGTTTCCTTAGGGTATCCAATAAATAGACATTTATCAGACTTAGCATCCAATTTGTCTGATACAACCCGCTTCACATAAGCAGGATAACCCCATATCTTAAGGTGAGTTAAGTGAGGTTTCTTACTATTCCAAATCTCATATGGAGTAGTAGAGACTACCTTGGTCGGGACTCTGTTTAATAAGTAAACAGCTGTCTTAAGTGCATAACCCCAAAAGGATTTTGGAAGAGTTGCATGATTCATCATCGACCTAACCATGTCCATCAAGGTTCGGTTTCGCCTCTCAGATACACCATTATGCTGTGGTGTATATGGCGGAGTCCATTGGGATAATATCCCATTGTCTCTTAGATATTCTTGAAACTCTTGACTTAAGTATTCACCACCCCGATCGGATCGAAGTATTTTAATACTTTTGCCAAGTTGTTTCTCTACTTCATTTCTGAACTCTTTGAATTTATCAAAAGCTTCAGATTTGTGTTTCATCAAGAACATGTACCCGAATCATGAGTGATCATCGATAAAGGTGATGAAGTAGTTATAGCCTCCTTGTGCAGGAGTTGACATTGGTCCACATACATCGGTATGTATTAGACCAAGCAACTCTCCCACTGGATTACCTTTTCCGGGAAAGGGTAATTTGGTCATCTTGCCTTTTAAGCATGATTGACATGTATCAAATGAACCGGGTTCAAATGATTCCAAAATTTCACATCGGTGTAATTCGGTCATGCGTTTCTTACTTACATGGCCAAGACGACAATGCCACGTGTAGGAGTCTATTCGATTATCTATTTGAGCACGTTTGTTGTTAACTTTGATATTGAAAACGTCACCGGATAAATCTAACGTGTAGATGTCATTGCACAAAGTTCCATTCTTATAAAGAACGCCATTTAAAGTTATGTAACAACAATTGTTACTAAAAGTTAAATGGTAACCTTTTCCATTCAAACATGAAATAGATATAATGTCCTTTATTAACGAAGGAACAAAATAGCAATTATCCAATTCTAAGACAAGTCCAGTCGGGAACTTTAGCAAATATGTTCCGATGGCAATAGCAGCAACCTTTGCTCCATTTCCAACTCGCAAATTCGCTTCTCCCTTGACGAGCCTTCTTCTATTCCTTAGCCCCTTTATGTCATTACATATCTATGAGCCACACCCAGTATCAAGTACCCAGGTATTTGAGGAAATAGAGTGACATTCAATAACGAAGATACCTAAAGAAGATGGGGCATCGGATGCCTTCTTCTTCAAGGACTCAAGATAAACCTTGCAGTTTCTTCGCCAGTGACCCTCCTTGCCACAATGATGGCAAGTGTCTTTTGGGGTTTTTCCGGTCTTTTTGGCCTTTTTCTTCTTTCCTTTATTCTGTTCTTTGGCCTTCCTCTTAGAACCTTTCTTCGATGAACCAACTATCAGTACCGTCTTTTGATCCTACTTCATAGAAGGCTTTACAGTCTTCAGCAGGTTGAGCAACTCAGGTATTGCAAAAAATCGAGTGTGCTCAGTCGCTCAATGTACCCCAACATCTTTAACACAAACTGCGAGGCAGAAGTGCCTTCCTGCATCTTAGTGGTGAAGAGGAGTCTGGAGACTTCGAACCTTTCGGATCTCGCCTGCTCTTCAAACAACTCATGAAGATGGAAGATGATGGTATAAGCATCCATATGCTCATGCTGCTTTTGCAGCTCAGGTACCATAGAGGCTAGCATAATGCAACTCGCAAGTTCAGAATTGGTCACATGTTTCTGATAGATCAACAATTGGTCTGGAGTTGCATTTTCTGGAGGACGGTCAGGAAGTTGATTTTCAAGGACACAAGCAAGCTTCTTTGGCTTGAGGACTATCCTTAAGTTTCGAAGCCAGTCCATGTAGTTCGGCCCAGTCAGTTTATTGGTGTCCAAAATGGAACGCAAGTTTAAAGAAGACATGATCGAGTGATTATCCTAGAAATACAAATTGAACTTATGTGAGAAGATTGATTAAAGAATGTATCAATATACATTAATAAAATCCTATTTATTTTTCAAATTGAATAACCTTTTTTTTTTTTTATCAATTCGGGAGATCGTAGGAGCATCTCCAAATAGGTTGATATCCAACCATAGATAAGATCAACCATGGCTGTGGCCATCAAGTTTTTCTTAGCTATGAAGGTAGGTAATTAAACCGATTATACATCACATATATGTAACTATCACATTATGCTATCAACTAATTGAATGTTTGCATAAATCATTGGGTTGTTAACTCATTAACAAGTATGCATCAAAGTACATAGCACCCAACTGCACCTCTCTTTGCATCGACCTTGGCTGTGGCACAACAAATCGATGCTCCAAGCTTAAGGCTGACCCATTAATCAAGAAATAGTTTTAATATGGTTGGAGTTCATTCAACCGTTTAGTCAGGCTTGGATGTGTCCAACAACCAAAACTAAGGATTGACCTCTGACTCCAACTATATTATTCATAAACTAATTCCATGGTTTGAACATGTTGAGGATCAAGTCGGGCATGGATGTGTCCATCAACCCAAGCGAGAAACAAAACTCCGATTCTAACCATATTAATGGAAGGTGTTGGCCTTAATATTTTGTAAAGGGTTTTGGGTCTCATCTTTTCTAAGCACATTCATGACATATGTCATGACTAACGACTTCCTTAATAAAGTATGTATGTGACTTAAGTTATCAAGTCTCATTATTTGAATTAGGAACCGGATTTCCTTAATTCTAATTTCACACTTTATTAAAGGAATTGCTTTGGGAAACAATTTCCTAAATTGTCATAATTAATTTCGGAAATAATATGTTTAAGACTTTGATTTCTCTAAATCAAATCTTATTAAATTAAGAGACAATTCCCTTAATTCAACCACATATTATTTTCATGAAAATCTCATTTAAGAAACTCTATAGGAAACCATTTTCCTAATTAATTTTGGAGACAACAATATGTAAGAGCATCACCTCTTAAAACATATTTTATTCATGGATTTAATTAATTACAACAAATCATTTTCTAAGGGTGGCTCCCCGAGGCTCAGATACCCAAAGAAAAATAGTTTGTTGTAAATCCAATTGGACGGCTCCCCGAGGCTCAATCCAAATCAAACATGACAATTTCAATTAAAATTGGGAAATTAAATTACAACAACTAACTTTAAATTGGACGGCTCCCCGAGGCTCAATCCAAAATAAAGAATTTTGTTGTCAATTTAAAAACCAATTCAAATTTAATTGTCAATTAACTGTCCATGAATTTGTCTAGACTTTCTTAAAAGAAAGTGCCCAAAATTGCGGGTTTTCAGAATAATTGTAAGTTTCTGGTTCAAAGAAAACTTACATATTTCCAAAATTGAAAAATTTCTAAAATAGAAAAATTTCCAAAATTGGAAAGTTTCCAAAGATGGGAAGTTTTCACAATTATTATAAAATTTCAGAAACTAGAAAATTTCAAACGTTTGCGAAATTTCATGAGGATTTCCAAACTTTGAAATTTCTAAATCTAAAATTTATTATAATTTGAAAGTTTCCATAATTGAAAATTTTTTTCCGAAATTGAGATCATGACAAAGTTTTCCACAAAACAATTATATGATAATGTCGAACACTAACCGGCTCTGATACCACTGTTGGGACCGGGTGCATGTCGACAAGGATACGAGTTCGTAAAATTTAAAATTTTTACGTGCAGCGGAAGAGTTTGCATAAAATAATTTTCTAAATTATTTTAACTTCGTATCTAGCATGCAATCTTATGGTGTGTTGACATAATCATAAAATAAAATTTTGCGGAAAAGTAAACTAATTTACTAAGTACCTCTCGTAACTCGAAGTAAGGGACGAGATCCAACCGTAGCGTCCCTTGGAAGCTCCGCCTCTATTCGCGTCCACGCCGAGTTCTCTTCGGGATGACTTCACAAAGTCACGAGTTTTGTGCCGACGAGAACTACTAGATTCTCGGAAGGCACAACTAGAAGAATAAGAGAAATAATGGAAAAACTAACCAACGAAGTAATGGAATCGAATTCCGGGAAGAGAGGAATCGCTATCCGCTTCTTCTTCTTCGTGTTCGGGTTCTCCTTCTTCTTTAATGCTCACGGCACCACCTCCTTGGTTGTGGTTGGGCGCCGGCCCTAGAGGAGCTAGGGTGCGCCGGCCCTAAGGGAGGAAGAAGAGAAGGAGGAGAGGAGAGATTAAGAGAGAGAGAGAGAGAATTCTTAATCTCTTAATTGGAATAAAGGGCTAGCCTTTGGTTCCTTTATATAGTAGCAACTCCTTTGCTAAGTCTCCCTCTAAACCGAATTAACGGAATTAACGAAATTGGTTATAAGAAATTTATCTTATAAATTTTCTTATTAATTATTCCGTTTAAACCAAGTCTTTATTATAAACTAATTTATAATAAAACTAATTCTTCTTCTTTTTAAATTATGGAATAAATTTTTATAAGAAATTTATAAACTTTCTTATTATGAAAAAATCAATTCATAATTGATTTTATAAAATTAAAATAAACCAATTCGTGGATTATTTTAATCTTCCATAAAAGAATAAATTTCTATAAATTTTATTTATATAAATTTCTTTATACAAATTTATTTATCCATAATTTATAAAATAAATCACACTAGATTTATTTTATTAATTAAACCAATTAAATTGGTTTTTCTCCTCTTATTTGGCCGGCCACCAAAGAGGGTTTAACACCCTCTTTGGCCGGCCAAAACCAACCCAATAAACCGCGAATTAAACTCATTTAATTCGCCCAAAAAGCCTTCAAAAGACTTAGCCATTTTTGGCTTCCATTGCGCCTCTGACTAACTCAGATTTGACTTGTTTCTCTTGATCGGAAAATCCAATTTTCAACTCGTTTTAAATCCCTCGGATTACTCGTATTGCGTGTGACTAAATAGGCTTTCGATTTATGTTGGTCATCTATAATTAACCCATTAATTATAGAACAATCATGAGTGGCACCTAGTAGTACATCATGATCCCCAATTAATCGAAAGATCAACGGTTTGACCTCAGAAGAAATTATTCTGAAACCCTTCAGCAGCTCTACTAAATCGTGCCCCATTCCCTTCACCACCTTATACCCACTTGGTTCAGGACACGGTCAATGGTGTCAGTCCCCACTAGGCTGACTACGTCACACCTAGCCCAAGTAGTGTCTTTCTCGTCCTTTGGATTTCTAATTACTCTCATGTATTTAAGAGACTCGCACTCTTAACATGATATGCTCTGGCCAGAGGCTTTGAGTAACAATCCGACGATAGGCCTGGGTATACATCTCCTCGCAAGGAGTGGTGAATCCTTTGTAGGCTGTTCAAACATCTTCGGGCACTTCGGCTTATACCCGATCATCCTGGGTCCACACCTCCTTGGAGATGCTTGCTTAAGATGTCAAAGTATAAGTCTCCATGACCAAGATGACTTGAACACCGCAAGTCAAAGGAACATCGCACTTAAGCCGCAGTAAGATCTTCATTGACATATCTACATGTAGATTCCCATATGAAGTCTTACAGCTAGTCACTCCAATGAACTAGTTCCCTTAACTAGCATCCATGTTTATCTCCGGACATCCCAATGTCACCAGCCAGTGAGAATCAGCTGAATAGAGAATAACCTATGCTAGTCTCAACAGAATTGATAGTGTCTGTATTTATCAATTCATCGACTAGGGATATTTCCAACAATTCACATTTGCACATTTAGAGATAATCACTAGTTGTGATCCCATCACAAATTCTCTTATGCTGTGAATTGTATGGCGGACATTCAGTATATGAGTTTAAGATCCCAATCAAATACAAACATGTATACTCAAATAGTGAATTATCATTTATTAAAATAAATGTTTACAATCATAAGGCGATTGCCTTAGGACACTTCTCTCATATCACTAACACGGAGTCAGCTGAGTTCCTCCACCTGAGCGTTCAGCTCCTGGTCCCGGGTGGTTAGCTCGGCCGCTAGCTCCTCCGCCCTCCTAGCTCGGGTTGCCACTTCTTCCTCTTTGGCCGCTAGCTGGGAGCGTAGGGACTCAAAAGATTGAGACTTCTCGAGGAGCTTAGCCTTTGTCTTGTTCATCTCCTCCCGAGCCCACGTCTAGAGGACCCAGGCCTTGTGCTCGGCATACTCCAAGTTGGAGATTCGGACATGTGACTGGGCGACCGCCGAGTCTGCCAAGTCGACCTGGGTCTTTGCGATCTCCAGCTGCTCCTCCGAGTAAGCTAAGCAATCATGCAGAGCAAGGACCTCTGCCCGCAGGTCATTCAGGGAAGCCTCATTGGAGACCAACTTCGTGTACCGAAGCCGGGTCTCCAATTTCTCCACACGGTGCTCGACCCGTACTCGGGCTTCAGAGTGTGCTATCACAGACATTGATAGACTGTGACAGGCACCCCAGAACTGTAAACAAAAAGACAATTGTAAAGTGCTTTAATACCGAGTTAGGAAAAGAGATAAAAAATGGGGATAGGAAACCTGCATACCTGAGTGACCTCCAGAAAGAAGGCATCTGCCTTGCTGTTGGGGCCCTGGTAGTAGAGCCCTTCAAGCCCCTGAAGAAACTGATCAGCGACCGGCCCATAGAGGTGAAGCTCCTAAGAGCGGTTGGGCAGCTCGTCGGGCGACGCCCCCAGGTGGGCGTTGGATCTGGTGGGCAGCAAGACGTGGAGGGGAGGTCAGTTGATCCGACCCTTCGCTGGCGGGGACCCCAAGTCCCTGGGAAGAGGGAGGTCAGGTGCACTGGAGGGCGTCGTTCGAGCAGTGGCCCCCCGCAGGCGCCGATAGGCCAGCCACAGGTGTGGAAGGCCCAGCGGCAGTCTTCTTCTTCTTCTTCTTTGGGCGTGCGCTGGTGGAGGGTCCGACTGGGATATCAATCAGGGGACCAAGCTCCTAGCTGGCAGCTCGGGCCCGTCGACGCCTCAACTCGAGAGGTTGATCCTCTACTTCCATTTGTTCAAGCTCGACGGGCGGCGTGGCCTCTGATTGGGCCGGAGAAGGTGCGGGAGCAGGGACGGACGCGAGTGGGGTCACCTCTCGCTGCTCTGGTTGTTCGCCGATTCTTGACTCCAGCTCGATGTCGTCCATGCCGAATCCCTCTTCCAGAGCCGCCGCGAACATCATGGTTGCTGCGAAATAACAGAATCTTAGTTAGCTATAAATATTCAAAGAAGAGACAAGAAAACTTACCGAGTGATGCCAGTCGAGTAGTCGGTGTAGGGATCTCCCGGCGACATAAACACAAAACCGCAATGGAAACAAGACCCCTTGAGCGATCCATGCAAAAGAAAAACTCATACAAAGCTGATCTATAACTACTTATCTCATAGATATACCTTTGATGCGTGCCCTTTCGTTTATCCCGCTCGTCCAAGGTGCGCCGGATCTCTTGCACATTCAAGCGTCCATGCCTCTATGTGTATCCACACGGACACGATCTCTCTACTTCGGAGAAGAACTACCTTAGTTGTGCTAGCAACTAGAGGTAGTTCACAAAAGCACCAAGAACCCCAGAAAGGGTTTCGGCCCAGAGGGAGAAGAGGAAGAAGAGAGGAAGGGAAGAGGGAAAAACTCTACTCATCCAAATGACAAGACCCTCTTTTATACTCATCTCATGAATATGATGATGTTTTTGTCCCTTTAGCTTCCCTTCATTAATGCCAATAAAGAGCACATCTTCTCTGATGGATCGTCTTGGCATACTAGAGGGGGGGTGAATAACACTTTTCGATTTCGATCTCTACAATATCGTTAACGCAGCGGAACAATAATATGCAAAGAAAATACAATAACAATGCTAACAACAATACTTTACTTGGTATCCATCCAGATGGGTGACTAATCCAAGGATCCACGCACGAGCACCACTTTCACTATGAAAAACCTCCTTCAGGTGGAGAAACCTTTACAGTGGTGATCTTCCTCTTTACAGAATGAAGTAGAATGAGTGAGAGGAAGCAAGGAACACTTTTCAGTCGAGCAGCACTTCGTTACTGTACGGAACCATACCGCTCACGTGCAAAAAGGTCCTCCTTTTATAGGAGAACAAGACAAACTCGCAGTCTGTCCAGCCCCGCACCAGTCGACTGCCCCTGGGGCAGTCGACTAGTCTAGCATTAATTACTAGCCAATGGCTAGTTTTTGGGGTATACCAGTTGACTGCCCTTGAGACTGCCCCAAGGGCAGTCGACTGGTCCAAGGCCGAAAACTCTCTATGAGTTTTGGCAGTCGACTGCCCTGCATCTCAGCTCAACCACTCCGAACCTTCTCCTTCACGTATGCCTTCAGGTCTGCTCCCTTGGCTTGCCTCTTGAAGTCCTCTTCCTCTGGCTATCGTCCCTCGGATGCGCACGCAAGCATTCCCTTGGCTTGCCTCCATGCCACCCTTCACGTGTGCCCTTGAAGTCCACTTCCCGGCTTGCCCTTAGAGCTCTCCTCCCTCGGCTCTCGTCCCTCGGATATGTCCACCATGTGTGATTCTCCAAGTCTTGCAAACTCAATTACACACATCAAATATAACATAACACTCTAACTTTAAATATATTCACACACACATATCAAAACCATGATCTTCCAATCATTTAAGAGTCGATTGCCTCAACAATCTCTCCCTTTTTGATGTGTGGCAATATGTTTAAGTTTAGAGATAAATAATAGCAATAGCAATAGATAGCAATTGAAAAAGCATAAGACATAGTAACCCTAAGAGGTAACCTCCCCCTTAATCCATGTCTTCTCCCCATTTTCAATTCTAATCATAATCTAAGTTAAGTTTCTACTTAACACTAAACATTATTAAAAATGTAAGACATATTAAAATCTAAGAGGTAACCTCCCCCTTAATCCATGTCTTCTCCCCATTTTTAATCATTCAAGGTCTAAGTGAGAAAGAAATCCTTAAACCATCCATTCCAAGTTAAAATTCTAACTTAAACTACCCATTCTCCCCCTTTGACACCATCAAAATGAATGCCCCAAGCAACCCAACCCTATGGCATCAAATAAAAGAAAGTTGGATTTCTGAAAGAAAGTTTCAGAATCTGAAAATAGGCGTGCCAGTCGACTGCCCATGGGGCAGTCGACCGATACGCTATCAGTCTGAATTTTCAGTTTTTCTGCCGAATTTCAGAAACTTCCAGAAAATTCCAAAAATTGTTAAATTTTGCATACATATTTGAAATGATATACTCTATCAAGGAAAAATATTAGTCCATATAAAATTTCAAAAATGCATGACTTTTGATAAAAATTCAAAATCTTTGAAATCCACTAAGGTTTGTACCAAACTTACAATCTAATTTTGCAATCATATAACTTTCAAAGGCATGACAAATAATATAAAGCATAAAATAATTTTCAAAAGTTTAAAATGTCCAACTATGATCTTTGGGCAAAGTGTCCATTGATTAAACACTTGCCTTCCTCATAGTTGGTCTAATTTTCATATTTTGATACTTCTAATGGTTCAACAATGTGCCACAAGCACAAGTGAGCCAAATGTATCACTCTAATGGATCAAGCATCCTTTTTCAAAGCTAATAGCTCAAAGTTCATCTTATACTTCTACAAAACACATTCCAAGGCCTCTTCTTAAGGATGTAAACTCCGATTTGGGAAGAGGCTTGGTAAAGATGTCGGCTACGTTCGACTTTGACTCAACATAGTGTAATTCTATGTCTCCCCTTGCCACATGGTCTCTAATGAAGTGATGTTTCACTTCAATGTGTTTTGTCCTAGAGTGGTGAACCGGATTTTTGGTTAGGTTGATTGTACTTACATTATCACACAAGACTTTGACCTTGGTGTAATATAACTCATAATCCTCTAAGGTGTGCATGATCCAAAGGAGTTGGGAAACACACCCACCCATTGCCACATATTCCGCCTCCGTTGTTGATAGGGAAACGCATGGTTGTTTCCTACTACTCCAACTAACTAAGGAAGACCCAAGAAATTGACACCCTCCACTAGTGCTTTTCCTATCTAGCTTACAACCCGCATAGTCCGAGTCGGTGTATCCAATAAGATCAACACTAGGGGTTCTTGGATACCAAAGTCCGACATTGAGGGTACCTTTAACATACCTTAGGATCCTCTTGACTACAACTAAATGAGACTCTTTGACACAAGATTGGTACCTAGCACACATACCTACCGCAAAAAGTATATCGGGTCTATTAGCGGTTAGGTATAGTAAGCTATCAATCATGCTCCTATATTGTTTAGAGTCTACCATTTTCCCTTCAAGGTCACTATCCATTTTCACATTGGTTCCTATGAGTGTAGATGCTACCTTAGCATTTTCTAAGCTAAATTTCTTTAACATCTCCTTAGCATATTTGGTTTAAAAAATATGTGTACCTTCATTAGTTTGCTTAACTTGAAGGCCTAAAAAGAAGGTTAGCTCTCCTACAAGACTCATCTCAAATTCATCTTCCATACACTTGATGAATTCTTGTAAGAAGTCATTATTTGTTGACCCAAAAATAATGTCGTCTACATAGACTTGGGCAACAAATATGTCCTTATCCTTAGATTTTAGGAACAAAGTAGGGTCAATTATTCCTCTCCTAAACCCCTTATACACTAGAAATGAAGAAAGTCTTTCATACCAAGCCCTGGGAGCTTGTTTCAATCCATATAAGGCTTTTCTTAATTTGTAAACGTGTCTTGGATAGTTAGGGTCCTCAAACCCAGGGGGTTGTTCTACATAAACCTCTTCCTTAATGATCCCATTAAGGAATGCCGACTTCATATCCATTTGGTGGAGTGTGAAACCCATGTGAGCGGCATAGGCTAGTAGAATTCTAATAGATTCTAATCTAGCTACGGGGGCATAAGTCTCATCATAGTCTAATCCCTCAACTTGGTTAAACCCCCTAGCTACCAATCTAGCCTCGTTCCTAGTGATTTTGCATTGGTCATCTAGTTTGTTCCTAAAGACCCATCTTGTGGTTATAATGGTGCAATCATTGGGCCTAGGAACCAACTCTCAAACCTCACTTCTCTCAAACTGATTTAGCTCTTCTTGCATGGCTAAAACCCAATCAACATCTCCTAATGCTTCATCAATGGACTTGGGTTCTAATTGAGAGATTAGAGTTATTTGACTAGTTTGATCCCTAAAATAGGACCTAGTCCTTACTCCTTGAGTTACATCACCCACTATTTGGTCAATAGGGTGATCGTGGTGATGTCTCAAGGGCCTAGAGGTTGTGGGTTCATTTACTCCTTCTTCCTCATCCTCTAGGGTACTTCTAGCTCCCCCTTAATCATTGCCCTCTAAATGTAGGTCTTGGATTCTTTGGGCAAGGGGTTGGACTTCTTCCATATCCTTATCAATTGAGGCTTTTCTAGGGTAGGTACTTGTTGTTTCATCAAACTTAACATTCGAGGACTCATCAATCACTTTTGTCCTCTTGTTGTAAACTCTATAGCCCCTACTAGTGGATGAGTACCCAATTAGAATTCCCTCATCGGCTTTTGACTCAAACTTCCTTAGGTCATCTTTGGTATTTAAAATATACCAAGGTTTTGAGAACCGGACCGGACGTCGAACCGGTCGGAGCAAGGGTTCAGAGGTTCAGAGGTTCAACCGGTTTAACCGGGGGTCCAACCGGGATATAACCGGTATATAATAAAGCATGTATTTATATAAATAATTAAATATATAGAATTAACAATTGACTCAACTACATTCTTCAAGAGTAAATCAACTAAGTAAAGCATGTTATATCATATTATATCATATTATCATATATGTTTTTGCACACTTAAATAGAGAACACTAGCAAAGCATATACAATCTCACTTTTCCAAAAATAGTTGACATCAATCAAAATTCAAAAGTTCGACTTCAAAACATAACAATAAGTCAAAAACATAAGGGAAACATTAAAAGTTCAAACTTTTAAATTCATGAATCAAATAGGATCATCAAAATCAACATTAATTTGTTGAATATCTCCATCATCAAATGCTTCATGTCTATCTTCATCTTCATCTCCATCATCACCAAATGAACCATATCCACGAGGCATAGTAGCATCAAATAGACCAATCTCATGTCTCTCATCATCATCTAAAAAGTAAAAACATGAAAATGATATAGAATATGTTAAAAATATATACAAACATCAATAAAACTATATTCTATAACAAAGAAAACTACAAAACTCACGAGCATGAGATGAAGGTATAGCATTTTCTTGATATATTAGCTCTTGAAGATCATTAGGAAGTTCTGGCTCTTCTACTTCTTCCATCACCCAAAAATCAACTAGATCAATACTTTCATAGTCAATTGGATCATAAGATCTTTTCTTTTGTTGTAACCTAATATGCAAACTTAAAATATTAAAATAACTTCTAAAGTTTACTATCCTAAAGTTGCAAAAATAACATAAATTACCAAATATTAAATAGTTTAATAATGTAAATCATAATACCTTGATTTAAGGCTCATGTTATAGGTCACATAAACAAGATCATTCAATCTTTGATGCCCCAACCTATTTCTTCTTTTAGTATGAATTTGTTCAAAAATACTCCAATTGCGTTCACACCCTGAGGAAGAAGATGTTTGACTAAGAAGACGAATAGCTATCTTTTGCAAAATTGGGGTGCTAGAACCAAAATATCTCCACCATTCACCTGCAAAAATTATATATAAATGTTTAATCATCAACATTTAGTCATTTACTATTTAGTATTTATTTTAAAACATTCAAACAAATGAAACTACTAGATAAAATTTCTTACTAGGTTGGAGTTCCTTGGCTGCTTGTACAACTTTTGGCCTAGCAAAGCTTCCTGTGCGATCCCGATATATTTGTACCTCTTTCAATGCTTTAATTGTGTCACTACAAAGGCTCTTTACATCAAACATATCAAGTACACCTCGCATAACTTGATTTTTCTCAATGAACTTCTCATCATAAAAGAAAGCAGGGTTTAGAAAGTAGGCTGCTGCATGGAGACTTCGCTTCAAATGTTTATCCCATCTTGCCTTAATGATTTGAGTGTATGGTTCATATGATGTCGTCTTGTTCATAAACATCTCTTTGATAGCATTTTTAGCCCTTTGCATACCTTCATATACATATCCCAATGAAGGCTTTTCATCAGAATCTACAATTCTCAACAATCTAATCAAAGGGCCTATAAGCTTACATGTGGTATGGCAACCATCCCAAAACTTGTTGTCTAACACAATAGCACTAACAGCTTTCCCATTAGCACTCCTACCTAACTTGTGTCCAGTGAAATGTGTGTCAACAACCAAAGCTTGCAAATCTGCCTTGTGTTCATATATATTTTTCAATGTAAGAAAGACAGTTGCAAAACGAGTAGCTCCTGGACGAACAATTTCCTTCCAACCAGACCTTTTTCTTAACCAAGACAAGAACACCATATGATTGTAAACAAAGATAGTTATCTTTGAAGCTCGAGATGCAAGGCTAGTAATATGAGGCATAGTACCTATATCTTTCAAAATGAGATTTAAGCAGTGAGCAGCACAAGGAGACCAAAAAATGCTTTCATACTTGTTATGAATGAGTTTCCCAGCCGCTACATAATTAGCCGCATTTTCAGTTACCACATGCACAACATTACTAGGCCCTATCCATTCAATAACTTCATCAAATAATTTGCATAATGTAGAGGCATTTTTTACCACATCTGAAGCATCAACAGACTTCACAAAGCACATACCAACTGGGCAATATACCAAAAAATTGATCAAAGTTCTTTGTCTCTGATCTGTCCACCCATCAGCCATAAGTGTGCAACCACTTTCTTTCCATTTATTCCGATAACTATCCACAAGTAGTTGACATTCTTTCTTAAGATCTCCTAATAAATGAACCCTCAAATTGTCATAAGAAGGACCTTTATAACCAGGTCCAATACCAGCAATACCATCCAGTGCATCTTTAAAGAAAGGTGATCGAATTGCATTAAAAGGAATCCTTGCATGAATAAGCCATCTAGCAACTCTCAAATCAACTTCATGTAATGCCTCCTTGCTTTGAAATGCACTTTTCAAACTTGGTTGACCTCCCTGAGTTGATCTTGCTGCAAAGTAACTACTAACTTTTGCCTTTTGCTTGCCTTTGTCTCCAACAACTTGCACTTTAGATGGTGGATGACTAAGATTAATCTCTTGTTCAAATGTTTCATCAGTCTCATCACCAAAGCTCAGAGAATCATCATTACTCTTAGTTTTCTTGACTTCTTCCAAACTTGCCAACATTTCCTCTTTCACATCATGAGAAGCTTTCATACATTTAGCTATATTTCCTATTTTTCCTGCAAGATGTTGCTTCATCCTATTAATCCCTCCACCTTTGTATTGCTTTAAACAAAGCAAGCATGTATATAATGGTCTCCCTTTCTCAATTGTCAAATTAAAATACTTCCATGCTGAATCAGTTTTGCCACGACAAGCACTTGAAGAAGATTGGTTTTCACTGTCAGGATTGGCAGCTGCAGCTTCAGGTACGATACTGTTTACTTCTACAGACTGATTTGAAGTTGGAGCATCCATATCTGAATCTACAAATTGAATTTACATTTGACATAACGAAACAAATAAAAAAATATTATTTGTTACAGAAATGTAAGTAGCTAATCAATTGATTAATGAAGCAAATCAAAGAATTTAATATTCCTAAAAATAAAAGAATTTAACTGACCTAATGAAACAAATATAAGAATTTAACATTCCTCTGAGTATTGAATCAAAGGCATCAAAGGCATCAATACTCAACTGGGCAGAGTTCAACTGGGCAATACGGCAGAGTTCAATGGGCAATATACATAAAAATAAAATTGAGTATTGAATTTCCTCAAAGTCATCAAAGGCACGGCACTACGGCAGAGTTCAACTGGGCAATATACATAAAAATAAAAATATAAAATTGAGTATTGAATCAATACTCGATTGAATAATCCGGTGGTGCGGCTTGATGATCGGACAAGGCTGATTTGCATGCTTTCTATCATCAAGCCGCACGATTCAATTGTCTCTGGATTATTCAATTGTCTCCGGCTCTCCGCAGCGAAGCAACAAGATCATTGAATCATCAAGCCGCACAGCGGAGTCAACTGTGATCAGCCGGTGGAGCCGACGCGAGCTTAAGGTTGCAGAACTTAGCGTGCAGAGCTTGTTACCTTCAGAAGCGAAACGCCGGAGGAGCCGACGCGATGCGAGGACGCTGGCGGAGACGGCTGGCGACGCTGGCGAAGGCACGGCGGCTGCCGACGCTGGTGGAGGCACGAGGGCTGGCGACGACGGCGCAGGCGATGCGGGGACGACGGCGTAGGCAGGCGACGTTGGCTGAGGTGCGGCGACTCGCAGGGGCGCGGCGACGTTGGCGACGCTCGGCGATGCGGAGAGAAAGAAGACGGAGCGACGCGAGAAGAAATCGCGTGATTAAAATATTAAATTAATTAGGTTTAGTGGTTTACTGATTAATGGTTATTAAAGTCGGTGGCGAGCCAACGAGGCTGTTTTTTATTTTTTTTTTAATCAAACGGGTGAACCGGATTGACCGGTTCACCCGGTTCCCGGCGGTTCAAACCGGTCCAAATCCGGGTTTTAAAAGGCCGGTTTTCTTCACTCATCCGGACCGGAAATCCGGCCGGTTCCCGGTCCGACCGGTCCGACCGGCCGGTCCGGTCCGATTCTCTCAACACTGAAATATACACTTTACATCCAAAGACCCTAAAGTAATGGACTTGTGGTACTCTTCCATTCCATAATTCAAAAGGTGTTTTTCCTAGGAACCTATGTACCAACACCCGGTTTTGAATATAACACGCGGTGTTAACCGCTTCGGCCCAAAAGTAGCTAGGGAGAGAATATGCATTAAGCATAGTCCTAGCAGCTTCTTGTAGGGCTCGATTTCTTCTCTCAACTACCCCATTTTGTTGAGGAGTCCTTGAGCATGAAAATTCATGCTTGTATCCATTTTCGACACAAAATTATGTGAATCTTGCATTTTGGAACTCCCCACCGTGGTCACTTCTAATTCGGTTTATTTTGATATGTTATTCGTTTTCTACCCTTTTGCTAAATCCTATAAAAATTTCTAGGGTATCGTCCTTATGTTTCATAAAGTAAACCCAAGTAAACCTAGAAAAATCATCTACTATCACTAGACAATATTTACTCCCTACAAGTGAGGGAGTACTATGGCAATCAAATATATCTATATGCAAGAGCTCTAATGGTAAAGTAGTAGTGGTTAGGGTTTTACCTTTATGTGATGATTTTGATTGCTTACCCTCTTGGCATGCATCACACAATTTTGTCTTCTCAAATTTGATCATTGGTAGCCCCTTCACCAACTCCTTGGCCACTCTTGCAATGCTTCTCATGTTGACATGTCCAAGCCTCCGGTGCCACAACCACCCTTCTTCTTCTTTAGACATGAGACACTTAGCAACATTGTTAGTAGCATAAGCAAGGTCAAGATAATATAAATTTGTCTCTCTAAACCCTTCCAATATAACATTATTTGATTCATTATGTTTAATTATGCATGTCCTAGCATGAAATTCAACTCTAAAGCCTGCATCACATAACTGACTCACACTGAGTAAATTGAACTTCATACCTTTAATTAGGAGTATCTTATGTATAGAAATTGTGGGAGATACCTCAATGGTGCCCCTACCAATGATTCTCAATTTTCCACTATTTCCAAAGGAGATCGTCCCTTCTCTTAAGTAGCTAATAGTAGTGAACTTGCTCACATCTCCGGTCATGTGTCTTGAGCATCCACTATCTACTATCCACATAGTTGAGGCCTCCTTCACCTTTACCTATACAACATGCAAAACATACTCTTTTGGTACCCAAATCTTTGATCCATAAGCATCATTTAGAAATCTTTTAGGTACCCATGCCCTCTTGGTGTTTCCCTTAGCCCCTAGTCTCCTAGATGCACCAATCCTACCCGTAAGTGATACAAAGGCCACTTCCTTTGTCTTTGGCCTATATCCCAAACCGACCTTGTTATAAACGGCCCTTTGACTGTTGATTATCATATCTAGGTTGCTAGATCCTACTTGGAATTTTCTAAGGGCCTTTGTGAGGTCATCTACCTTTTTCCTTAGTTCCCTATTTTCAGTTTCAAGATGTGAAGCATGTGATGTAATAGAACTAACATGCAATTCTTCAAGTTTGGTAGATTCTACTCTAAGCATGGCAATTTCTTCTTTTAGATCCTTAATCTTACTTCTAGCCTTAGCTAAGTCCATATTAGTGCTAGAAATGATCTTGACTAAAGTAGAGGAGGGTAAGTGGTATACCTCACTTACCGAAGCTTCTGACTCGGATGATGAAGAGGAGGAGTCGCTCTCATCACTACTTAAACTTCTTTCATCATCTGATGAATCTGAGTGGTCTTGCGCCATAAGAGCCAAATGGGAAACTTGCTCTTCTTCTTCCTCTGACGATGAGGGATCATCCCAGATTGCCTTGATGTTGGTGGCACCCTTCTCCTTTCCCTTTGACTTCTTCTTGTCACCTTTCTTCTTCTCCTCCTTCTTGTCATCTCTTCTCTTCAATTGAGGGCACTCGTTCTTCATGTGTCCTTCTTGGTGGCAGTTGTAGCATATAATGTCTTTGGCCTTACCCTTGCCTTTGGACCATTTCCAAGCATATGATTTGTTAGAAAAATTTCTGAAAGTCTTACGCATCTTTCTTACCATGAATGCCTCTTGGTCGCTGTCTATGGAGACGCTGGATTCCTCTGAATCTGATGAGGAGGAGTATATCACCTTCTTCTTCTCCTTCCTCTTCTTCTTCTCCTTTTCTGCAATAAAAGCAAAACCCTTCTCTTTGGCCGAGACGTTAGCTTGCTCGTGTAGTTTAAATTCACAGAATAAGTCGTCTAATTTAACAATGGACAAATCCCTTGATACCTTGTATGCATCAACCATGGATGCCCACAAGGTGGTTCTTGGGAAGGCTTGTAAAACATACCTGACGATATCCCGGTTCTCGATCTTTTCTCCAATTACATGGAGCTCATTGATTACTTCCTTCACCCTTCCATGTAGCTGGCTGACAGTCTCGTTGCTCTTCATGGATAGGGATTGGAGTTGGACCACGAGCAAGTCCTTCTTTGCTCTTCTGAACTCATTTGACCCCTCGTTCAATTCCACCAATTTGTCCCATAGTTCCTTGGCGCTCTTGAACAGTCCCACCTTGTTCAGTTGCTCCTTTGAGAGCCCGCACTGCAATGTGGTGGTGGCCTTGGCATTGGACTGTGCCCTCTTCATTACCTCCTTCGACCAGGATCTCATCGGTGTCGGTTCTCCTCTTTCATCGACAGGTGCCCGGAAGCCATCTGCAACACTAATTCAATTCTCAATATCGTTCATAAGGTAGTATTGCATCCTACCTTTCCAATAAGCGAAGTCATCCCCGTCGAAGAAGGGTGGTCGTGCGGTGGAGTATCCCTCTTGAAACACTATTATACTTGCTCCGGTTGACAGTTAGTTCTTTTGAAACGAACCGGCTCTAATACCAACTGATGGATCGTCTTGGCGTGCTAGAGGGGGGGGTGAATAGCACTTTTCGATTTCGATCTCTACAATGTCGTTAGTGCAGCGGAACAATAATATGCAAAGAAAATACAATAACAATGCTAACAACAATGCTTTACTTGGTATCCACCCAGATGAGTGACTAATCCAAGGATCCACGCACGAGCACCACTTTCACTATGAAAAACCTCCTTCAGGTGGAGAAACCTTTGCAGTGGTGATCTTCCTCTTTACAGAATAAAGTAGAATGAGTGAGAGGAAGCAAGTAACACTTTTCAATCGAGCAGCACTTTGTTATTGTACGAAACCGTACCACTCACGTGCAAAAAGGTCCTCCTTTTATAGGAGAACAGGACAAACTCGCAGTCTGTCCAGCCCCGCACCAGTCGACTGCCTCTGGGGCAGTCGACTGGTCTAGCATTAATTGCTAGCCAACGGCTAGGTTTCGGGGTATACCAGTCGACTGCCCCAAGGGCAGTCGACTGGTCTGAGGCCGAAAACTCTCTGTGAGTTTTGGCAGTCGACTGCCCCTGGGGCAGTGGACTGCCCTGCCTTTCAGCTTAGTCCCAGCCACTCCGAACCTTCTCCTTCACGTATGCCTTCAGGTCTGCTTCCTTGGCTTGCCTCTTGAAGTCCTCTTCCTCTGGCTATCGTCCCTCGGATGTGCACGCAAGCCTTCCCTTGGCTTGCCTCCATGCCACCCTTCACGTGTGCCCTTGAAGTCCACTTCCCGGCTTGCCCTTGGAGCTCTCCTCCCTCGGCTCTCGTCCCTCGGATATGTCCACCATGTGTGATTCTCCAAGTCCTGCAAACTCAATCACACACATCAAATACAACATAACACTCTAACCTTAAACATATCCACACACACACACACATCAAAACCATGATTTTTGAATCATTTAAGGGTCGATTGCCTCAACATTCTCATGTGGCTCTTCAACTTCTCTCTATTCAATGAAGAGAGACTTTTCCTTTTCCTTTATTATTAATTCATTAAATACTTTAATGAATTAATATCTCATGAGTTCCCGACCAGGACTGCCGAGCTCCCGACTAAGTCTCCTGAGCTTCCAACTAAGTCTCCCGTGTTCCCGACTAGGTCTCTCGAGCTCTCCGAAGCATCGTGCCCTTAGTGTGTGACCCAATAAGTTCTCGTAACATTGGCAATGTGTATAAACCGCTTTAGACACATAAGCAATGAGCGACATCTAGCAATGCATCATTGCTACCCAAGTAACAAGAAAAGTCGAGATTCGACTTAACCTCTGTGACTATGATAATGTATGACCTTGTCCTTCTATCCTTGATATCTAGATTGACCAATGAGGCATAGGCCGTGTTATCCTCGATCAATCTTTGTATTTCTTGATCCCCGAGTAGACTCACTCAAATAAATGAGATCAATATCTCATATTGACTCATTTGAGCATGACCATGCGTTTTAGTAGTCCTACTCAATCAAGGGGTCCACAGATATCACTCCCGTCATATGGGAGGGATAGATCCCATCTACATCACTCACATCCCTCCGCATAATTCATTACATACTCAGTGATCGCCTTTATAGTCCACCCTGTTACGGGTGACATTTGACGATACTAAAGTACACAACTCCTTATGTAGGGAACCATAGTGACTTCAGATCTAAGGACTATTCATACTAATAGTCACATGAGAAAGTTTATGACACTCATATGACAATCTATGAAACTTTCTCATGGAGGGTCAATTCAGTACACATCCTTTAATGTATACGCATGTGTCAACTTGATATCTTATATCCATGACTTGTGAGCTCAAGTCATCAATTGACCTACATGCTAGTCTCTATGCATTAATATTGTCCTTGAATATTAATGTTAGACTAAGAATGATTTAGTGTAGTGTTCTCTACATTATCTCACTATCGATTCAACCAATCGATATGATGTAGATAAGAACCTACTACCCAAGGACATTATTATACTTAATTATTTGGCACAAGTATAAAGTAAGTATAATAATCAAACATGCCTTTATTAATGATAGAATATGATACAAAAAGTGCCTAGTCAATCATCACATAATTGGCTCTAGGGCTCCTACTAACAATCTCCCACTTGACTGAGGCCGAAAGTGTAGAGGATCTCCTCCCGCAGGAGGTTCACTCCGTGAAAGCGCCGACCACCAATCTTGGATAGGGCCGATTGATAGGAAGGTAAGGAACGATAATTTTTGGGGAGAGAAGGTGAAGGAGGCAGGTCCTCGACCCAGGAGGTAGGTCAACTCGGGGCTGGGGTAGTATTAACAAAGAAGGAGCGCTCCTTCCAACCTTTGTTAGAGGTTGGAAGTTTCGCTAAGAATGAAGTTTTGACTCGGGCCTGGAAGAAAAAGTCATCCGACTCTTATTTTTTAGGGTAGAAGAAGTAATGAAAGATCTCAGGTTGGAAGGGAATCTGATACAAGGAAAAGATAACGACCGAGCCGCATATCTGGCGAATGGCATTCGGGGATAGTTGGGATTGAGAAATCTGAAAGTATCGACAAATGACGGAAATAAAAGGATGGATCGGGAAGTGAAGACCGGCCTGGAGGTGGTCATGGGACAGAGTTATGTAACTAAGAGGGGCGCTCTTGGGTAGGTCGGTCGGGTCGGGCAAACGGAGGCGATGGTCAGAAGGGATTTGGTAGTCTAATTGGAGTTGGTCGAGGTCATGAAAATGAAGATCGGTCATCATGGTGTTGTACCAGGGGTCGGAAGTCGAGTGAGAAGAAGCCATAAGGGAGAAAATAGAAAAAAGAGGACCAACCGGAGAAGGAGAAGATTGCCGGAAAAGTGAGATCGCCGGACGGTTGTGGCCAAAGTTCGCCGGAACCCTAGCAGAGCGCAGGAGCAGCAAGACACCAGGGTAAAAGCAAGATGGTGAAAGTGACAAGGGGGGTATATATAAGGCCGAGCGACTAATGTCAACCGTCCGATGGCGATCCAGTGAAAAGGCGGGAATAGATCCAAGCCGTCCGTTTGCGCAGTAAATAAACCTCGAGATAGTACGTCGCACGCGCGACGCCCATTCCCTGTGTCAGACAGCAGACGTTTCGTTACTCGGGAAACCAACTACTAGAGGACACGTGGCTTCCATCAATTAATGAGGAAATTAATAGGGGATACGAAATGACCTGTCAAGATTCAGGGATAAGACATGAAAGACAGGGGGAGATGATGATGTTGGAACGCCACTAGGCAGTTGGGCATTTGGTGGTGGAGATCGGTCGGGCAAGTAGCCTACTCGAGTGTGCCAGGCTTGCTCTGAATTAATGGTCCAGTCAGTCGGACTCAGTGCCTCCTTTGACTAGACTCAAAGGGGATGCTTATGATCCCGACCTAGCCCACGTGTAACTCGGTCGGCCAGTTTGGCACTGCATAAGGACAGGTCAAGGTCGCGGGTGCGCGGATAGATCAACGTAGTTGGCTAGGCTAGGGGCCTGAGTCCCACTCGGGCCGAATCGCCCGACTAAGTGGCCAAACGGATGTACTCTAAGCTGGTTCCACCCAGGAACGCCCAGTGTCCGACTCAGTCCGTCGCTCGATACTCATCCTAAATCAGCCCTTAGTGAGAGATACCGATTGTCGGGCTTAAGGTCGTCCGGGCAACACTCGTTTGGCATCCAGTCGGTGCTCTCCTTAGGCTCTAACCCTATGACCCAAGGACGAGTCGGATTGGCCAAGTCTGAGTGCTCCTTGACTCGGGGAGTACTCTGTTCTAATCTGGGAGGTATTGGCTGCACGACAAGATTTCACTCGGGGCAGCTGGTCGGCGTTCCAGCTCGGGAATTATCGTTTTCCTGAGGAACACCCACTCTCTGACACTATATTGGCAAAAGATGTTGGTGCAGATAGCACCCAAGTCGAACCTGTGTTTTGATAATGGCAAAAGAGTTCAAAAGTTAAGAGGTTATGTTTATCTAACATGCTACTTGAGTGTGCAGATTAAAGTCCTAGCCAAGGACTACTAGGCACCTAGCGAAGGACTGTTAGGCATCGAAACCCTAAGACTCAGCGAAGGGATGCTAGGCACCTAGCGAAGGGCTGCTAGGAGTCAAAGACCTAGTGAAGGACTGCTAGGCACCAGGCGAAGGGCTGCCTGGAACCGAAGACCCAGCGAAGGGCTGCTGGGCACTTAGCGAAGGGCTGCTAGGAGTCGAAGACCTAGCGAAGGACTGCTAGGCACCAGGCGAAGGGCTGCCTGGAACTGAAGACCTGGCGAAGGACAGCTAGGCACCTAGCGAAGGACTGCTGGGCAAAAGTCCAACCGGAGGAGCCGGTTGGCAACAGGTAAATTCTCCTGAGAGGAGTAGGTGAGGACGCGTTCCCCGTCGAGGGAACAGTAGGCGTCGGTTCGACCTAGGGCTCCATTTTGGAGACCCAAAGTCAGAACCAAGACAGCTACGGCTGTAAGACTCACTAACATATTTGATCTATCTTGTTTGGTACTAACCCTGGATGCAGGACCGAAAGAACGAGTGTCTGCAGCTCAGAAAGCCTCAAAGGAGTGAGGCAGCAGCTGGGTTGGGTGCTCGGAAGGACCCGGGCGCCCTAAGTACAAGCCAAACATGAGTTCAGCAAAAGTACGCTTCGGAAGCTCACTAGGCGGGGCGCCCCCATGCTCCCGGGCGCCCCGGATGCCTCGGGCTCCCTGGGCTCAAGCTAACAAAGTGGATAAAACTTATCCAGCCGAGAAGCCAGCTGAAACAGTCAACCAGGGCGCCTCCTGCGTCCCGGGTGCCCCGGTCAAACCTCAGCCTGATCTTGGAGGGATAACAGCTGACCGAGACTTAACCGGATCGATTGACACGTGGGGGGGAGGGGCGCCCCCAATGTTCAGGGCGCCCCGGGAGGCTATAAAAAGCCCCTCGACCCCAATGCTTCAACAATCACGACTTCCAACGCCAATACGCTCTTCTACTCAAGCGCTCTGCTCCGGAAACCTCCCAACTCGAGATACAAGCGCCGACGACGTCCCGCTGCTCCGAAGTACAACACACACCGGACGTCGGTAACGAAGAGCTGACTTTTTAAAGTTTACTGTACTACTATTGTAACATCCTTCTGTAAACCTTTTTGCGCACATATAGAATTGCCCGCAGTAAACGGTCAACGACCGTGGGCCTTGGAGTAGGAGCTGACCGCGACTCTGAACCAAGTAAAATCTTGGTGTTTGCGTGTTGTTAAGTTTTAATTTTTCCGCTGCGTATTCTCTTTTTCAATCCGAAACGATTTACGATATTCACCCCCCCCCCTCTATCGTTTTCTCTCAATCCAACAAGTGGTATCAGAGCGGAGAAGCTCAAATTTGGTGCAACCACCAGTTTGAGAATTGTTCGGAAAATGATTTTGGCGGAACAAGTAGAGGGTCCTCCTAAAACGAAGAGAAGCATGTCATTCTCTGAGTTTTACGATAATAAAAAAATTATTATGAATAGAGGATGAATCCTCAACACCTAAACATGACTCTTATTTATACTACAACTTAAGACCTAAATAAAGAAAAGAAATTATAATTAAATGATCTTAATTTCAATCTTATAATGAAAAAAATAAATCTTTTACCCGAAAAGGAAAGTAATTAATTGGACGATCTTAATTCAAAAAAATGATGCGGATCAAGATAAATTCTCCCTATAAATATTAGGAATATCAAAATTGGCCTAAATACCTAAAAACAAAAATGATCAAAAATAACAAAACTGCTCCGAAAATGATTTAAACGATAGAATTAGGGTTCAAAAATTGGCGATTACAAGTTCTCCGATAATAAATATAGGTTTACAATTTTGGATGCATGACCACTGACAAAGCTTAATTTTGAGTCTCGAGTCAAAATTTATGCTCTTTTGAAGTTGGAACGGTCACATTGGGTTTCATCATGAGTTGGGCCTACATCAGGACGCAGCCATCCAAATAGACCTTTTCGAGTGGAGCAACGGACTCCTTCGACCGGAGCATCAGATCTCCCAAGTGGAGCAACAAACTCCTTTGAGCAGAGCAACAAACGCTATCGAGTAAGCTGGCCTTATCTTTACAAGCCCCGATAATATGATACTCCCTCTTTCTTTTCCCCTTTATTTGGGTAAGAGCCCAATACCAGACCCAGTAGCCCAACAATTCTAGGGATTCATGGGCTGGCCCACTCAAGAAACTTGTGTTTGTGTCACACTATACGGTTTGCCAGAGCATATAGGATACCATCCCCCTATCCCTGCTTCCCTAACATCCCTATACATGATGGGGCATGCCCTACTAATGGTGGGTGAGATACACTGTATGCTACATGTCTTATCTATGATTGATACGCCATTAATACAAGGATACGATAAGTGGGGGGGGGGGGGGGGGGGGGGTCATATCAAAGATAAGTAGGACAATAATAACCAAATCTTTTCTTCTTTGCATCTTTTCTTCCACCATCCCATCGATACTTACTTGAGCATAGGAGTGACATTGCCGAGATAGCCCCCGTGCCATTCTTAACCTCTTTTTCTCCTCTATTTCATATCACAAACTTGGTCAATCCCATAGCTAGCTCATCGATGTTACTCTCTTAGAGGTCTTAGCGCAGGATCAAATTGGTGCCATATGTAAGAACGTATACCTAAACCAACATATTTCGATGGATGACACAGGCAAACCCATTTCCCATAATGATTTTGACCGGATCATGGGTGTCGTGGTGCGAGGCATATTGGAACAACAACAAGTGACATGAAAACAACTGCCGATGGTGAGTCAGCCACCTTCCCACGGGCCCTCCACCTTAACTGAAATACCTTGCTCCCCTCCGATCAAACACACATGTTTGATTTGAGTGCCTCAGACTTCAATCGGAAATCCCGCCCCAACATTCGTGCGCAATGTACATTCCATGGGATCTTCAGCTAGAGAAACGCCGCCTCGAGATCCCGCTCAGGGAAAAGCGTCAACGATTGGTGGATTTTTCAATGTTTGTGCTTCTCCCTTTTGTTAAGCTATTTTGGAAGATTCACTGCCTCACCATTATCGACCACCCATGGTCGGCAAGTACTACGACAGCACGGATCCTGAGGACCACTTATGTAAATTTGAAAATGCTGCGTCTCTACATCTACATTTTATGGAGTTAAATGTTGAGTATTCTTAACTACTCTTTCTGGCTCAGAGCAAAGATAGTTCACCAGACTCCTTGCAGCCCCCTTCTCCTCATTCGGAGATTTTTAAACTATTTTCTTACATCATTATGCCAGCAGTCAGAGGTATCACAAAACTCCCCTCAATCGCTTTTCTTTCAGATAGAAGCCTAAAGAAAGTCTAAAAGATTATATACAACGCTTTAATCGGGTGGCTTAAGATGGTAACTTCCAAGATATTGATGTGTGCCTTCTCATAAGGCCTAATGGAAGGGTATTTCTTAAGATCCTTGGTACAGAAGCCTTCTACTAACTTCGACTGCCTACTCGGTTAGTCGGTGAAATATGTAAACATAGAAGAAGTTCAATCTGCTCAAAGAAAGGACACTAGCATCCTCGGCGCCCCTCCTCCTCATGCTGAGTGGAAGGCACCTCCCCCACCTTTACGAGGCAAGGAATCACGACACAATTATCATCAGGCAAGAGACCACTGAGGGGAGGGAACGGTTCAGACGGTGGAAGTAGTCACCCAACCGAATTGCAACTCAGATCAATGACTTTCCAAGATGATGGGTAATTTTTATACTTTCACCAAACCGAAGGACATGCAATCGAAGAATGTTATGGTTATGCTAACCACCTTAGGTTGATCGCCGACCTACATCCACTCAATAGGGGATGGCGATCACTCGAACGTTGCTGTCACTCTCCTCCCCGATTAGCGAGATGAGATGAGGAAAGATTCCGATCAGATAGGTGGGCTAGGATGCCTCCAGAGTGGTACTGAAAGACTTCGCCATCCTCGGGAGAAAGCCACAAAGACAAAGACAGAAGTAAACAAGAGCTCCTCCTAAAGGGACTATGGGCATGATTTTTTAGGGCCCCATGGATGGAGACTCCAATCGGGGACAAAAAAATCCACAATCTGAGATTAGAGAATTATTCAGTCAGCACTAGCCGAGAGAAAAAGGTTGGCCCTTCCATCAATTTTAGGCCAGAAGACTTAGAAGGAATTGAATGTCCTATGAAGACACCGTTGTAATCCAAGCATTAATTGCTAATTATAATGTGAAACAGAATGGATACAGGCAGCTCGATGAACATCATTTTCAAGTGTGCCCTCGATCAAATGCAAGTTGATGATGAAGAATTACAACCCATGTTTACCCCCTTGTTTGGCTTCACAAGACACCAAGTTCAGCCACTCGAACAACTATATTTATCGCTATCTCTCAAAGAAGAACCCTTGGAGAGAACCTAACGAACAACTTGTTGGTGCAGAATGCACCCAAGTCAAACTTGTGTTTTGATATTGGCAAAAGGGTTCAAAAGTTAAGGGTTAGTTGTTGTCTAACAAGTTTCTTGAGTGTACAGGAAAAGCCCTAGCGAAGGAATGCTAGGCACTGGCAAAGGAATGCCAGCCAGAAGAAAAGCCCTAGCGAAGGACTGCTAGGCTCTGGCGAAGGACTGCCATAATGGACAAACCCTAGCGAAGGAATGCTAGGCACTGGCAAAGGGCTGCCAGAAGAAAAGACCTAGCGAAGGGCTGCTAAGCACCAAGCGAAGGGCTGCGTGGTACTCAAGACCTGGCGAAGGGCTGCCGGGCAAAAGTCCAACTAGAGGAGCCAGTTGGCACCAGGTAAATTCTCCCGAGAGGAGTAGGTGAGGACGCGTTCCCCTTGAGGGAACATTAGGCGTCGGTTCGACCTAGGGCTCCATTTTGGAGACCAAAGTCAGAACCAAGACAGCTGAGGCTGTATAAATTAAATTAAATATTTGTTTTATTGTGTTTTGGACTAACCCTGGAAGTAGGACCGAAGGAACGTGTGTCTGCAGCTCAGAATGCCTCAAAGGAAAGAGGCAACTGTTGACCAGGGCGCCCGGAGTGTCCCGGGCGCCCCCAAGGTGAACACAAAACACAAAGAAAGCAAATGAACCTCGACAGTACATTCTGAGGGCGCCCCCGTTGTCCCGGGCGCCCCCATGGCAAACCAACTGAAGAGTTAAGCTGCTGCCGCGTATGCACTGCGCACCCAGGGCGCCCCCGCTGTCCCGGGCGCCCCCAGCGCCCAGGGCGCCCCCAGCGCCCAGGGCGCCCCCAGCCACTCTTACGCAGGAGACTTCAGCGCTGCGGATAAGAGTTGGCCGAGTCAACCAGGGCGCCCCCAGCGTCCAGGGCGCCCCCGTCAAGACCTTATCCCGAGGTTCAAGGGATAAGTCGTTGACTGCGCCTTGTGTGGATCTGCTGCCACGTGGGGGGGGGGGGGCGCCCCCGTCGACCAGGGCGCCCCCAGGCACTATAAAAAGGGCCCTAGACCCTTCTCTTCAAGACACTGCTTTCATTCAACGCATCCAAACGCTCTGACGACCGCGCTCTGCTCCGGAAACTTCCCGACTCAAGAACGAAGCGCCGTCAACCTCCCACTGCACCGAAACTCGATCTACACCGGGAGTTGGTAAAACAAAGTGTATATTTTTATTTACAGTAATTTTGTAATCTCACTCTGTAACCGTTTTGCGCACTATAGAATTGCCCAAAGTAAACGGTCAACGACCATGGACCTTGGAGTAGGAGTCGACCCAGGCTCCGAACCAAGTAAAATCTTGGTGTTTGCGTTGTTTGATTTTATTCCGCCGCGCACTTACTCTTTCTTTTAAATCCGAACATTTTCCGATATTCACCCCCCCTCTATCGGTCTTTCTCGATCCAACACAACTTTTATGGTAGTAGACACTACCTCTTCTTACAACGTTATATTGGGTCGGCTGGCCCTAAGTGCCTTCCGGGTGGTCATTTCTACCTTCTATCAGAAGATAAAATTCCCAATTGACGACCGAGTTGGGAAGGTCAAGGGAGATCAATTGGCTTCCAAAAAGGGTTATGTGGATGTTATCCAAACGGATTCCTACAAAACCAGAAAGATCTAAGAAACATTGCAATTTGCCTTGGACATTCCTCAAGGCCGATCGGTCAACGAAGAGAAGGTGCACTGACTGGAAGAAAAGCAAGAAGGGGGTGCAAATTCATCCCAAAATGGAAAATGGTACTACTCGAATCGTCGCCGATCTACAACCTGAGCTGAAACAGAGACTGCACGAATTATGATGCCTTTGCCTAGTTGGCCAAAGATATTGTTCGCATTTCTCCCTCGTTGATGATGCATCGACTTAGGGAATGTTTAGGAGAGCTTCTGCTATCTGCTTTTTAGATTCTGGCTACACAGAATCACTTTTGAGTGTTTGGGAAAGCTAGATTCTGCTTTAGCTTATGTTACTTTTGCTCAGAAGTTAGAAGCAAGAATTTGATACTTCTACCTGCTTCTGCTTTTTTATTTATGATATAACATTAAAAAATAATATTTATTTTCTTAAATAATATAACATTTTACCTGATTGCCACTTGCCGCTATATATATAATATTTATATAAATTATATTATTTTTTATTTTTTATTAATTTTATATATTTTTTCAAATATTCAAATTATAAAAAAATTAATTTTAATACTATATTTAAAACATAATAATAATTATATCACTATTTAAAATATAATAATAATTACGTGAACAAATTATTGATAGTATCGAAATTATATTTAAATAATTAAAAAATGATTAATTTATATAGTTTAAGGATATTATTGTCATTCAATTAAAAATTAAGCTTGGAAGCAATTATTCTCCCAAACACTCAAACTTTATCTTGTATCAACTTTTGGCTTCTATTTTCAAACATTGCTCACTTTAGCTTCTTACTAACTTCAAGATAATCACTACAAGAATCACTTTTCAAGAAGTAAAAGCTCTCCCAAACACTCCCTTAATATACTACCGGAGGCACGTCCGATCAAGCAAAGGAAGTAGAATTTTAGTGTTGATTAAGGCTAAATAATCCGAGTGTAGATTACTAAGCTAATAGAAGCAGGGCATGTTCAAGAAATACAATTCCTAACGTGGCTCGCCAATGTGGTTTTGGTCTCTAAGCTTAGGGAAAATTGGCGAGTGTGCGTTGACTTTAGAGATCTCAACAAAGTTTTCTCGAAAGATTGTTATCCTCTTCCTCGTATTGATGCAGGTGGATTCAACTTCCGAATGTGAATTTATCTATATGTCGAATGCCTACTAGGGTTATCATCAAGTCCCCCTGTCCCCGAAGATCAAGAGAAGTTATGCTTCGTCACCTCTGACGAATCTTTTTACTAATATATTATGTCGTTCGAACTATAGAATGTAGGAGCTACTCATCAACGGCTGATGGATCGAGTATTCAAGCATCAGATAAAAAAGAATATGGAGGTTTATGTAGATGATATCTTGATCAAAATGGTGTTGGGAGAAGACTTGAACACTGATATTGAAGAAACTTGCGGTACTTTGAGACAGTAGAGACTTAAATTAAATCCAAAAAATATATTCTGCCTAGGCGGCCGCCTAGGTGCCAATGCGTTAGGCGGCGGGTGATCGCCCGCTTACCACCTAGCGCTTTTTAGAACACTGGTAATTTGTGAATATTTTTCCCCAATTTTTATTTATGAAATTAAAATCTAACATTTATTCGATAAAATCGTTTTAAAAAAATGGATTAATATTTCTAATTTTTAAATTTTAAATAGATTTTTTATTCAATTAAATTACTTTTATTAGAGCAAAGATAATAATGATTATCCTGAGTGATCCAGTATCATAACTCCCAAATAAATACAGATAGATAAATCATGGAAGTATTTACCCTAGTATAGTAACTCTTTATATGGGAAAGATTAAGCATTCAATGAGACATTTTGTACCTCATCCCAAAATCTATTAGAGCATTCATGTAGATATTAACGGTGTCAATCTATGAGAATAATTATTATTATTATTATTATACAACAAATTCCCAAAGGGTGCATTTCAAATTTGGTTTTGTCTAAAGTTTTATTCTTTTCAAAAGGCATACTTGATTTCAATTTTACTCCTCTGGTAAATAATAATTTTTCCTTTTTTCTCTCTTGTCTCATTTACATCTAACATTTAATTTCGTATCTTTCCTCTATCCTACTTTCACTCTTTTCTCTTACCTCCTTCCTCTAAAATTAATTTAAACTTTAATCAATACTCTAAACTTGTTTATTTTTTTATTTTAAAACTTCAATAAAAAAAATTAATAGATTATAAAATAAAATTAATAAAGATAAAAAAAATATTTTTATTTTAATATTTTCTATTTCTAATATCTAATTATAAAATAATGTTAAAATAAAATTAACTATTTGTACTCAAATTCACCTAAAATAATATAGGAGTTAGAATAAATACGATCAGAGCTCTCTAGATTCATCAATGGATTTTGATCAAAATCCATTGATGGACCTAAGGAGCTCGAATTTCTACAAACTTGAAATGAGATGGAAGAGGTGAGTGTGTAGAAGGGATATATGGTGAGAAATCCTTGTCCTAAGTCTCTTACATGAAGTTATAGACCTGTGTCAATTGACATAAAATCTAAAATTTTCTAAACCTTCTTAGCAATACTAGAAATCTTTTACAATGATAACGGAGAGCACCCTTGGACTCTAGGGCACTACAAAAACCTACAAGAGTTGGAATGAGTATGATCAGAGCTTTCTAGGTCCATTAATAGATTTTACTAAAACCCATTTATAGACCTAGATAACTTAGATTTCTAAATTTTGTAATGAAATAGAAGTATGGAGTGAGTAGAAGGTAGATATGATGAGAAATCTTAGTTCTAAGTCTCCTACATGAAATCATAAGTCCGTGTCAATTAGCGCACAATTTGAAACTTTTTAAACCTTCTAAGCAATGTTGAGAATTTTTTATGATAATAATGGAGAGCACCCTTGGATTCCTATAGAAATTTACAAGTGTTGGAATAAGTTTGATCAGAGCTTTTTAAGTCTATCAATGGGTTTTGACCGAAACCCATTGATAAACCTAGATGACTTAGATTTTTAAAATTTTACAATAAGATGGAAGTGTGGAGTGTGTAGAAGATATATATGATGTTCAATCTTGGTCCTAATATACATAGGCGAAGTTATGATCATATGCCAACTAGCACAGATTGTGGTATTGGTTTCCAAAACCAGCATCATAGTGGTGTTGATCATTATGATTGAATTGCATCAAATATTTACATCTATTCACGCTTTTTATCTGGAATAAATTATGATCTTCATCTCTTTTAAGTTTACTGTTGGAAGAAAAAAAAATAGAGGCGAGGGGATCGTTGAGTGGTACACTTACATTTCCATTTCTTGGATCTGGCAGGTGGTGTAGTGATGGTAGTGCTTTTTGTTCTTCCCACCAGCCTACTCCTACAACAACGACAAAGGCAACAACAAGTGCTGCTACTCACCCACATCCATCAATGTGGGTCATCGCTTCTCACATGCTTCATTCACAACCAGCACCCTAGTGTTAGTTCTGACCAACACTATAGTGTTGAACTTAAAAAATTAACACCACAGTCTGTGCTAGTTGACACATGATTATAATTTTGCCTACGTGTATTAGAACCAAGATTGGACACCATAATATCTTCTACACTCTCCACATTTCTATCTCATTACAAAATTTTAAAAATTTAAGTTATCTAAATCCATTAATGGATTTTGGTCAAACTCATTGATGGACTTAGAGATTTCTGATTGGACTCATTCTAACTTCAATAAGTTTCTATAGTCCCCTGAAGTCTAAGAGTACCCTCTGTTATCATCATAAAAGATTCTCATATTGCTCATAAGGTTTAAAAAGTTTCAGATTTTGTGTCAATTAACACAAACCTATAATTTCATGTAAGAGACTCAAAACCAAGATTTCTTAGCATATCTACTATCAACACACTCCACACTTCTATCTTATTTCAAAAATTCAAAAATACAAATCATCTAGGACTATCAATAGATTTTGGATTTTTGGTCAAAACTCTTTGATTGACCTAGAAAGTTCTGATCGAACTCATTCCAACTCATATAAGTTTTTACAATGTCCAAGAGTCCAATAGTGTCCTCTGTTATCTTCGTAAAAGATTCTCAACATTACTTAGAAGATTTAGAAATTTTAGATTTTGTGTCAATTGGCATGGGTCTATAACTTCGTGTAGAAGACTCGGGGCTAGGATTTCTCACCATATCTCCCTTCTACACACTCATCTCTTCCATCTCATTATAAGTTTTCAAAAGTTTGAGTTTCCTAGGTCCATCAATGGATTTTGATCAAAACTCATTGATGAACCTAGAGAGCTTAATCGGTCTCATTCAAACACCTATGTGTTTATTAGGTGAATTTGAGTCTAAATAAGCCCTCAGTTATTATTCTAAGACCCTCCCAATGATGCTTAAAATGATTTGAAATTTTCATGATGGTGTGGTGTTGACCTTCGAAAATTAACATCAAAGCAATGTTGATATTCAAACTGTGGTATTAGTTTCTAAAGACTTACACCAAAGTAATTTTTATTTTGTTATTTTTATTAATAAAATTAGTTTTATTAATTTAATTTTATTATTCTTTGATAATTATATATTAGAAATAGAAGATATTAAAAACTAAAAAACAAATATTTTTGATGTTTTGTTATTTTTTAAATATTTTTTATTAAAGTTTTAAAATTAAAATTAAACAAATTTAGACTGTCAATTAAAATTTAAATTAATTTAGAAAAAATTGAGGAGAGAAAATTAAAAAAAAAAGGAATGAGATGAGATTAAATATTATATGTAAATGAGAAAGGAAAAAACAGAAGAGGAAAAATCAATTGTTGAAATGAGTCCTTTGGGTCTATTTAGCAAAATCAAACGTGAAGGGACTCCTTTGGAAATTTTTCGATTTTATTTAGGTTAAAAAAGAAAATAATTTTTAAAAAAACATTAATATCTGTCCAGGTCGCATCCCACGTGGCCGCTTCGACTCAGTTGGACTCCCTCCCTCCCTCAAGCTCCTCGCTTCTCCAGCGGCGCGCGAGAGGAAGCAGAAGAAGGAAATGGCGATCCTTCTTCGTCTGCTCCTTCTGGCGATGGATCTGACGGTCGCCGGCATCTCCCTCGCGTTTGCTCTCGTGTTCTTCTCCTTCGTCGCCGCTATTCTCTGCTCCGCCGCCTTCATCTACAACGCCATGGCGCTCTCCTTTTAGCCCCGATGCCGCCTGCCTCCTCCTCTGTCCGGCTCCTGTCAGTGCCTCCGTCTTCTTCGAGCGATAGGTACCTCCAGGCCCCCCCTTTCGATTGATTCATAGCTGCTTCTTGTGGGTAGACATTTTCTTGATCTTTGGTGGGATTTCTTCTTTGGATCTATATAGAAATCAGGACAAATTTTAGCGTTTCATGATTGGTTTTACTTTGGATCATCTGTTCTTGGTAGTAAACTTAGGATCGTATCATCCGGTATTTGACTCAGTCTGGATAACCCAGACGGAAGAGGATTATTGCAGGAACTGTACTTTCGTCATTCCGCTGTGTGCAATTCGTTGTAAAATGGAATTTGGTACTCCAACGATCTTATTCTAGAGGTGAATTTAACCTGATGGCTGATTCTTATCTATGCCAAGTTGTTGCTCCAGAAGTGACCTCTTGCTGATTCATAGGAATGGGAGGTTTTGGTAGGTACTATAACTCAAGGAGCTTGTTTCTTTTGAGAAATTTGACATAGTCTAAACAATAGTGTAAAATATTGTGAATGAACCAACTCTTGTTGAAACTATTCCTTCTGTTCCCCACACTCCAAACCCACATCATTGCTAGCTCTAAGATTGGTGCAGTGTCTTTGTGGTTGAACCAATCCTCCCAACATTGGTTGCAAATGATATGTCTCGGGGATATGTGTTTAATCTGCGCAACTCAAACCGCCCCCTTGAGGGTGGAGGAGCGTGCGCCAACAAGATGATTACCATCTTCGCAGCTGTGTTACAAAAGGTGCATTGTATATCCAATTGGTCTGAATTCCCCTGCTAGAAAGGATCATATGTGCTGGGAGTTGGATATGGAAAGAAGCCAAAATAAGAGTTTAATCTTCCAAAGTGCCTGAGATTTCCAAAGTTGAGTGGTTCAAGGGTCTCTACCTCCACTAAGCCTGTCAGCTAGGATGCTGCCACAGGATCTTTACCACCCAATAGAACTCCATCACCAAATAATTTCTTCGTGCGGAGTTGGTTTATCTCCCGTATCAGCTGTTGATACTCCTTCAGGGAACCATGTATGCAAATCTGATACTCCAGCTCACCTATTCATTGATGCAGATCGTCAATCTCAATTGAACCCCTCAGTATCAATCATTACCAAAATATGATCCTACACTCCACTACATGGCAGTGGTTGCCCATCAAGGTTCACCAAAAACTGCCCTTGACACTGCTGCCAACAACATATTGAAGTCTTAGAATGAAGAATGATTTCGCTTTGTGCTAGTCTTGCCAAATTAGGAACCACCTCCTTGTGCTCTCATGACAATTTTTCCTGCTCTAGTAGATTGGCTCACTTGGACTTGGACTTCATGGCCATCTAACAAGTCATAATGTTGTCTAGTTGTATGTGAGTTTAAGTTTGTCAGCTAGCACTAAAACTTCTATCTTTTATGAAAAGCTTGAACCATGGGTTGGGTCCGAACTGGACCAGGTCTGTAACTAGATCAATGATTTGGGCTTGTAACTGGGTCAACAGGTCGGGCCAGTTACAGTTCCGGTCCATAAAAACAGTCGATCGATGGTTAACCATAGGTTAGGCCCGCTATATATATATATATATATATATATATATATATATATATATATATATATATATATATATATATGAAAATTTCTTTAAAATAATGGTATTACCAAGAATCAAATCTCGGCTTTTTGAAGAAGAGCCTAGTATCCTAACCAACTAGGTTATAAAATATTAACATTTTTATCTATTAGTTAATTATTTAATAACTAATTAATAGTTTTTTCTTTATTACTATTTTTAATAGTTGAAAGAAAAGTAAGAGAGTGAAAAAATAATTTCTTTCACATCTGTAATAGTTTTTTTTATACTAGTGTGATTTAAATTCTAGAGGGTATGAGTAAAAGCAATTATATCGTTGGGGGAGAGGAGCACAGTATTTATTTTTTTTAAAAACAATTTTTGCTGATGGCGATAGAGGATAGTCTTATAAAAGCATAAGGGATATTTATAATTTTTAAATATTTTTTAAAATAATAATAATCTTGAATTATGATGAACTGTGAACCGACGGTCTCAAATCATAACCATCTTAGATGGTTAAAGTTAAAGATCGGCTTCTGTGGTTGGGTCTAAATTCAACACTATGCTAAATGTGACCTCTTTTAGGCGTTTTTACATTTTTGTTGAACCTGAATTTTAAACTTTCTTCCAATGTCAAAGTGGTTAACATTCTTACTCATATAGGAGTAGATTCAGAAAGCCGTATTCTGAAAGAACAAAAGATTATGAAGTAGGTGCTGTATGAATGATGAAAGTTTTTTATTTTTCTTTAGGTGTTCCTTGTTTTGATACCATAATGGAGTTGCTACTTGCTGGGAAAAAAATGGTTTATGTGACTGACCAATCCATCCATCAGAAAAATAAAATGTATGTGGATCTTTATCACTTGTAAAATTACTATTCTCTACTTTGCGATAATAACACCCCAGGGCTATAGTGCAGTGGTAGGATGATTAGTTATTCATCGCATCCGCGGTTCGATCCCCAATTATGATGTAGTTTATAGGAATTTTTTTCTCCAAATGGGACGTGAACCCTGAGATGCTGGACTTTTAGATAGCCCACTATGAGCGTTTTTCGATTTATCTTGATGATCGATGGAAAACTTTCATAGTGTTTGATCGATCATTCCAGATTCATCTGCTATCTAGTTCAATATTTTTTTTACATTGCCATATAAGCCTTGAGTTTCGGCTCTCTTCTGGCCATGCTAAAGTCAATCTCGACCAGTATGTCTAAATACTTGTTACTGTTAATCTTGCAGATCATGGAATAGAGTTGATCAATACACTCGGAAATCCGATGCTAGAGCAATAAGAAACTCCAAACTCCTGTAGCTGCACCTGTATTCAGTTCTACGAACAAAAAATACACTACAATTAGCACTTGTGACGTGAAACTCATCCACATTTAGTCTTCAATAGTATATGAAATCACTGACAGTGTAATAAAAAGCCAATTGAGCTACTAAGGCTGAGGCTTGCCTAGCGCCTTGTTTGGTTCAACACTTTTGAGATTAAGTAACATTCCAATATTCAATATAATCCAAACGGCATTTTACTAAAAGATGTACGTGAGAATCTATATTTATCAAAAAGTATACTATGGTTTATTTTTTTACTAAAGAGCGCATGTAAAATCAACTCATTCCTCTTATATTCCTCCCGCCAAAACTCCTTTTCATATTTCATATTTTGAGATATCCGAACCATTTTTTCATAATTTGATTTTAAAATAATAAATTATGGTTCGGATGCAGATATTCTCATCTTCTCTTACCTTATATATCTCTCCTGCCTTGTAAATCGACCAAGCTTCTAAGTTTTTACTATATTTTACTGTGATTGTCAAAGATTTAGAAATAATTAAAAGATTATCTTATAATAATCATTAAGGTCTTTTGGTTCGAAATGAATTTATTTCAAGCACTTTTTGCTTGAAATAAGAAATAAATATAAAATATAAAATATCCAAAAATATCAACAAAATAAAATAAGGAGGGCCTAAAATAAAAATGAATTTATTTCAAGCATTTTGTTTTATTTATATTATTTTATATTTGACTCTTAAAGAGGACCCCTAAAATAAGAATATTTGAGTCCCAAAGAGGGTCTGAAATGAAATATTTTAGGCCCTCTTTGGACTTAAAATGAAATGTTTCATCATACTGTTGTAGTATCCATCATAATCGATAATTCTTCCAATAGGATAATGCACAAAAGTTTGTTGAGTTCCTATCATCCCATCCACGGGTGACACAAGTGAATTATGTTGGACATCCTGGGCGCTCTCTACATTATTCTCAAGTAAGTTTACCAAATTTTTCTTGTTTGATCAAAAGTAATAAGATCAATAAAGATTGGTATTGCATATCCTTTGTAGGCAAAAGGTGTTGGTTCAGTGCTGAATTTTTTTGACAGGATTACTAGTTCTTTCGGAGCATATTGTGCAAAGTACCAAGTACTTCGACGTAACTGCCAGTTTTGGTAATTATTCTTTCTTCTTGATAGCTTCTTATCTGAGGGATTAAAAGTTTATCTTGTATGTTCTTGTATAAAAACTAGGGATCTTATTTGTTAACATAATTTGACAAAAGTTTTATGCATATGTTCATTTAGGCAAGCAAAACATTTTATTTCAGGTCCAAAGAGGACCTGAAATTTTGGGCCTGAAATATTTTTATTTCAGGCCCAAAGAGGGCCTGAAAATTTTCATTTCAGACCCTCTTTGTGCCTAAAAAAATTTCAATCTCAAAGAGGGCTTGAAAATTTTCATTTTAGACCCTCTTTGGGCCTGAAATAAAAAATTTCAGGCCCAAAGGGGCCTAAAAATTTTCATTTCAAACCCTCTTTGGGACTGAAATATTTTTATTTTAGGGGTCCTCTTTAGAAGTGAAAATATAAAGTGTGGTTCATCATTGACCAAAGAATATAGGATATTATTTTATGAAATTATTGTTTTTCTGAAAATATAAAATAAGCAAAGCAATCTTTTTTTGTTAGAAGTGTTGCATATATAGATTAGTAAATTGTCAACCAAATACCTCATTTCTATGACGAACCAAAAGCTTTGAAATCCATTGTAATGAAGGAAAATAATATCCTGTGTTCTTTGGCCAATGATAAACCACACTTTATATTTTCACTCCTCTACATGATGCATTATTCCGTGTCAAGTGGCACGACACGAGAAGATCATTTTTAGTGGTTAGGACTAAGTTTTGACATCATAATTAACTTCTCGTAGCTCAACCCTACCTAGTGATATCAAGTATTGAGAAATCCAAATATCGTAGGTTCATTAGTGGGTTTTGGCGAAAACTCACTGCTGGACCTAGAAAAGTCCGATTGCAACAATTTCAAATATTATGAGTTTATGGTGTTGTAAAGACTCGTATTGTGATATCCAATGTGTATTTAGGAGCATTTTAGATATTCTTCAATAGTACGATACGTCTAAGCTTGTTAAAGATAAATTAAATTATTATATTTTTACATTAATATTTTATTTTAATTTCTATTATATTTATTTCTTACATTATTAATCTATAAATTCTATTTATTTATTTATATTTTATACTTTCTTTATTTTTTATTCAATATTCTATATATTTTTTATTCTATTTTCTGTATGTTATATTTGAACAAGTTTAGGCGTTCGGACTATTGAAGAATATCTAAAATGTCCCTAAATACACATTGGATAGCACAATGCAAGTTTTTGTAACACCATAAACTCATAATATTTGAAATTATTACAATCGGACTTTTCTAGATCCATTAGTGAGTTTTCGCCAAAACCCACTAATGGACGTACGATATTTGGATTTCTCAATACTTGATATCACTAGATAAGGTTGAGCTAGGAGAAGCTAATTATGATGTCAAAACTTAGTCCTAACCATTAAAAATGATTTTCTCGTGTCGTGCCACTTGCCACGGAATAATGCATCATGTAGAGGAGTGACAATATAAAGTGTGGTTCATCATTGGCCAAAGAATACAGGGTATTATTTTCCTTCATTACAATGGATTTCAATGCTTTTGGTTCGTCATAGAAATGAGGTATTTGGTTGACAGTTTACTAATCTATATATGCAGCACTTCTAACAAAAAAAGATTGCTTTGCTTTATTTTATATTTTCAAAAAAACAATAATTTCAGAAAATAATATCCTGTATTCTTTGGTCAATGATGAACCACACTTTATATTTTCACTTCTAAAGAGGATCCCTAAAATAAAAATATTTCAATCCCAAAGAGGGTCTGAAATGAAAATTTTTAGGCCCTCTTTCAGCCTGAAATAAAAAATTTCAGGCCCAAAGAGGGCCTGAAAATTTTCATTTCAGGTCCTCTTTGGGATTGAAATTTTTTTAGGCCCAAAGAGGGTCTGAAATTTTTTTAGACACAAAGAGAGCCTGAAATGAAATATTTCCGGCCCAAAGAGGGTCTGAAATAAATTTATTTCAGACCCTCTTTGGACTTGAAATGAAATGTTTTGCTTGCCTAAATGAACAGATGCATAAAACTTTTATCAAATTATATCAACAAATAAGATCCCTAGTTTTTATACAAGAACATACAGGATAAACTTTTGATTCCTCAGATAAGAAGCTATCAAGAAGAAAGTATAATTACCAAAATTGACAGTTACGCCGAAGTACTTGGTACTTTACACTATATGCTCCGAAAGAGCTAGTAATCCTGTTAAAAAAAATTCAGCACTGAGCCAGCACCTTTTGCCTACAAAAAAAAAATGATGAACCTACATGAGAATAATCTAGAGAGCACCCGGGATGTCCAGTATAATTCACTTGTGTCACCCGTGGATGAGATGATAGGAACTCAGCAAGCTTTTGTGCATTATCCTATTGGAAGAATTATCGATTATGATGGATAATACAACAGCATGATGAAACATTTCATTTTAAGTTCAAAGATGACCTGAAATAAATTTATTTCAGACCCTCTTTGGGCCTGAAATATTTTTATTTCAGGCCCAAAGAGGGCATGAAAATTTTCATTTCAGACCCTCTTTGGGACTGAAATATTTTTATTTTAGGGGTCCTCTTTAATAGTCAAATATAAAATAATATAAATAAAATAAAGTGCTTGAAATAAATTCATTTTTATTTTAGGCCCTCCTTATTTTATTTTGTTGATATTTTTGAATGTTTTATATTTTCTATTTATATCTTTTTTCAAGCAAAAAAGTGCTTGAAATAAATTTATTTCGAGCCAAAAAAACCTTAATGATTGTTTATAAGATAATTTTAAAATCAAATTATAAAAAGGTGGTTTGGATATCTCGAAAAATGAACTATGAAAAGGAATTTTGGCCGGGGGTAGGGATGGCAATTTTCCCCATGGATTTGGATACCCGCGGGGAAAATCTGAAACGGGATGAGTTTGGGGAGGTATTATCGGATTTAGATTCAGATTCGGGGATTTTTTAAAATCCCCGAAACAGACTGGGGCGGATATGGTGATGCTATCCCCATCCCCGAACCCGCCCCAATATCTCTAATAATAATAAATTAATAATAATTATTAAAATAATATCAATAATATTAAAGATTTATGAAAATCTAATACGAATCCTAAATTAATAATTATTATTAATTTATTATTATTGGAAATATCTCTGTGGCGGGGATGGGGATGGGGGTTTAATCTCCATGGGTTCGGGGACGGGGATTCCCCGATTAAGTGGAGGCGGGGATGGGGATGGAGACAGGGATGGAGATTTACTTCGGGGACGGGGATGGGGACGGCAAACCCGTCCCCGACCCATCCCATTGCCATCCCTACCGGGGGGTATAAGAGGAATGAGCTGATTTTACATGCGCTCTTTGGTAAAGAATAAACCATACTACGCTTTTTGGTAAATATAAATTCTCACGTACGTCTTTTGGAAATGTCGTAATCCAAATAACACTTTTGGCAGAAGCTAGTAGACCAATTGGCCCAATCTGAGGTGGTTGAGCCATGGTCCCCTCGATCTTCTCAAGTCATGTCAAGTGATAGAGGACCAGGACCAACCTTCCTCTTTTCAAACCAACTAACTTTGACACCTGATGATTGACATAGAGCAACAGGAACATATGGTATAACGTCATGTCTACTGTTCCGGAAGGAATCGACGTTGACAACCAGCACCAAGGTTTTCAGCCCACGAGGATGATGATGAAGGAGGAAGAGCTTCCACCCTACGAGATTAACACGAGCGTTAGGGGAACACGCCGGAGGTTGTCTGGCGGAGCCCATTCCGACGCTCAAGTCAGTGTCTGATCTTAGGAGATGGAAGGAAATAAGGACGAAAGTATGAGTTAGAATGTGTGTAACCCTTTTACCTGAGGGGTTGAAGTACCTTTTATACATGAGGCAGCCGTCACACGTGTCCTACGTTCTTCTCCACATCCCCTCAATTATCGGTTACTGGATAATCTTTGTAACAGCCATCGCAGCCATTAAGTCTGGACCGTTGCGATGATTAAGCCTTTAATGACCGCGTCTTATGGGTCATGATTATCCACAGATCCGAAGAAAAGAGACGGTTACTTGAGGTCGAGTGACCCTTGGGCTCCGCTACCCCGAGGTGATCTCGGGGTCCTTTGGCCCAAGGGGTCCCGAGTGTTCGCCATCCCGAGGTGATCTCAGGACCTGATCTCCAGAGGTGATCTCGAGCGTGTGTCGTCCTGGAGCAATCTCAGGAGTAGGTCTATCCGAGGTGACCTCGAGAATCCGCCTTCCCGAGGGAGCCTCGGGAGTCAAGGAAAGAGAATCATCCAAACTCGGTAGATCTTCCACATAGCTTCTTCAGTCCACGGGGTGTTCAACCCCATCATAAGTCCCTCACTTTAAGTCTAATCGAATGAAGTATGACTGACTGATTAGACTAGTGGTGTAGCGAAGAAGCTATGCTGTGGTGGGTTCTGGCCCCATTACTACTCCATTGGCGGCACGTTGAGTCTGAGGAATCGAAACATTCGTCCTGGGACCCGAGGCAATTTCCTTTTGAATCGTCCTTCCCAAAAAGGCATTTGCTATTTTCCAAGTAAAACAATGATAGTCGTCCATCACCCATAAAAGCGCATGGAGCCTTTTAATAGAGACAAAACCCCTCCGCGAATTCACCTCCGTCACGTGCCCTAATTGCTCCTCTCGCGATCTCTCGCTGACATGCACAGCTCCGGCTGACATGCATAGCAGACTCACGTCCAACGGCTGCTTGGTGGTGGCGCGTCGATGTAGTTGTCTCCCGTCATCCACGTGTCTTGCCCCCATCGAGCACATGTAGGCAGCCTCCTCCCTATATAACAGGGGGACGAAGACGTTCGACCACCTTCCGGTTCCATCGCTCAGCAGCCATCGTCTTCATCTTCTTCCCCAAGGACTCCTTCTTGCATGTAAGTCTTTTGTTTCCTTTTCGCCTTCTTCATTAGGAGTCATGGGTAAAGATAGCAAGAAGGACCAGGGTAAGCGAGAGGTTCCAGAGGGGGGCTACCAAGCGGAGTGGTACGAGTCCGCCTCTTCTAGAGTGATGCCGGAAGCTTTGCAGGCGCCCATCGAGGCTTATGGCATTCCGGCCAAGATGGCAGCGGTGATCCCTAGAGTGGACCAGTCGCTGGTAGAACCTCCTCTGGGTTTTTTCACCTTCTTCATAGGGCAGGTAGAGTCAGGGCTCCGTTTCCCTATCCCCCCCTTTCTTTATGAATGTAGTCTCCTATTTTGATATCCCTCTCCACCAGATGGCTCCCAACGCCTTTGCTCAGATTGGCAGGGCGTACATCATCTTCAAACTCTTCGATATCCCCCTGACCCCTCGCCTTTTTCATTCCTTCTTCGTACCAATTGGCTCACGAGAGGCGTTTAGCTTTACCGCGCGCCCCAGCCATAGGATCTTAGGGGGGTTCCCTTCTTCTCATAAAGGGTGGAAGGAGAAGTTTTCTTCATTCGACTGCCCCACCGCCCCTTCAGTTCCCATCGCTAGACGGAGGATCTGCCATCTCCCCCTATACTAGGGAATTTTCTACAGAGTCCTGCCTATCAGCGAGCTAGGAGCATCCTCTCCGGCATGGAGTTCAGCAGCCCGGGCCTGGTACAGAGCGAGGAACTCATGTACCGAGCGGGCCTCATCCCTAAAGTGACCTACATCAGCCCCAGCCTCGGTAAGTTTATCTTTTCCATCAATGCCTGTTAATTCTAATTGATGTTTTGTTGCCTGTCTATTGCAGAGGAAATCATGCTCTTGAAGGCGATGAACTGACTCATCAAGTGGGATGCAGCCAATAAGGGGGCCCTGGGATCCTCCCCCTACTCCTCTCGCTTCACCCTCTACTTCGGCCGAGGCTTCGGAGGAGACTGCCGAATCATCTGGGGAGTTTGCAACGCTGGAGCGAACAGAGGCTCCTGCCGTACCTCGGACACCTGCCGATCCATGAACTTCGAGGTTGTCCGTCGACCCGGAGACATGCATCCCTTCGGAGAATGATCCTCCTTTTGCTTCTAACCCTGCGGGGGAGGCTTCAGAGAAGCCCACAAATACCCAAATTCTCTGGGCGGCAGAAGAGAAAAATTCCGTAGGGCCTGGCTCTGAGACGAAAGAGGTTGTGTCATATCGGTCTCGGCACGCTCCCTTCCATTCCTGAGGAGGATCTTCCCATCTCTGAAGGCGAGGACATCGTCCCCCCATCTCCGCCTTCCCGGCAGGCTGCCCCTACCGATACAGGCGGTCAAGCCCTAGGCTCCTCCCCGATTGACTCTTCCGAGGCCGCGAAAGGAAAACAAGCAATGCATGCCCAGCCTCGGATGCAGCTCGACCGCATTCGTAAAAGATTTGACGCGGCTTTGGAGGGTGTCATGCAGTCTCCCCCCCCCCCCCCCCCGGTGCAATTTAAAGAGGTCCCTGCCGAGGGCCTTTCTTCCGAGGGTGCCTCCAGTTCTGAGGAGGATAACTCCGACCCCTCCATGGTGCCACCTGGAGCTCCTACTGTTCAGCCAATCCCCCCGCGTAGAGACTCTTTACCCTCCGCGAGTCGGGTTGACACCTCGAGGAGTCAAGGAGTCTCAGGAGGGGCAGCCGTACGAGTCTCTACTGGGCCTCTTACTACCCTCCATCAATCTCTTTTGAAGGTAAGTGTTCCCTATTTCATAGGTTACTCCCTCTCATGCTTTATAACTCTTTTGCACTATAATAGGCGACTCAAGATTGCCTGACGACCGGCCGCCACTTGTACGCTTGGCTGGAAATCGAGGCCTTTGTTGAGACAATCTGTGGTCCGGAGTGACCATGTGTTTTGATGTTTGGGCAAAGAGTTTAAGTTAGGTTTCCCTTGTGTTCTAATATGTATATGTTGAGTGTGCAAGTTGTGCAGGTTTACACATATTTACTTGGTTGGACGGCCTCGGTATGGTGAAGGGTGGCATGGAGACAAGCTGGAGGCTTGTGTGCACGCAAGGGACCTTAGAGAGCAGGGATGATGAGCTGAGGGGCGCGGACTTCGAGGCATGCGTGAAGGATGGCATGGAGGCAAGCTAGAGGCTTGCGTGCATCCGAGGGACGGGAGCCGAAGATGAAAAGGGTGCGAAGGCAATAGTCGAGGCTGCTGATGAGGAGTCAGTCGAGTCGTGAGGGTATTAGTGTTGTGTGATTGTACTCATGAAGGGAAACCCTAGGTGTGTGAGTGGGGTAGTCAACTGCCATTGGGACAGTCGACTGATAAAACTCACAAAAAGGGAGTCGACCCTGGACCAGTCGACTGCCCCAGGGGCAATCGACTGGTGGCACTCAGAATTCGAACGTTGGATGCCAACGGTCGAATTTGAGTGGGGGCAGTCGACTGGTGGCGGTCAAACAGAAGGTAAGTTCTATTTAAGAGGACTTCGTTTTGGTCGGGCTCTTTGGCGAAATCTGCTTGGTTAGAGTAGATTAATAGCCTTTGGTGCTCAGGGATTGTCGAGGTGCTGTGGCGAGGTTTCTCCACCCACAAGGAGCGACAAGAGCTAGCCGGAGGTTATCCGGGGAGTGATCTGCCGAAAGATTCTTGGAGTAGTCACCCTTAGGGGTGGATACCAAGTAAATCGTTCTTGTTAGCGTTATTTGTTTTCATTATTATTGTTTTCGCTTGCGCAACTAACAACGTAGGTACAAGAAGAATCGAAGAATTGTTATTCACCCCCCCCTCTAGCAACCGTACAAGATCCAACAAGTGGTATCAGAGCGAAGGACCGCTCGTGATTGGAATAACCGCCAACGGAGCAAAGAAAGCTAGAGGAAAATGATAGATGAGAAGTTTGGGGATGACATCTACACTCCGCCTCCCTACGATCATGAAGATGTCTACTATTGGAGGATGCGAATGAAGACGTGACTTGGAATGGAGAGGGGATGTAGGATGACAATAGAAGAGCCCTTCGAAGTTCCAAAGGACAAGCACGAAAAGAAGCTTCGTCCTAGATATTAGGACAATGAGCAACAAGAACAATTTAGGGCAAATAATAAGGTAATCGATATATTAATTCATATTGTGCCAAAAAATGTTTTGAGTGATGTAGGTGAATATAAAGATGCATGTGAATTGTGGAAAAAGATAGAAGAATATCATGAGAAACCTACACAAGCCAAAAGAGTGGAAGAGCAAATAGAAATGGATTCAATGGACCAAGAAAAGGAAAAAAAACAGAATTGTCAACATCCGAAGAAGAAGAAGTGTCCACATCCTCAAGTGAGGAAAAAAGTGAAGAAGTATCAATCTCAAGAATTGAGGGGGAGGAGAGACCCTCATCTATACCGGAACAAGAGGAAGCATCCACTTCATCCAAGGTTGAGGAAGAAGTCAACCTAGCCTCCACCTCCACCAAAGCAAGAACCAAAGACCACATTATATGTTTTGGGTGTAACGAAAAGGGACACTACAAGGATAAGTATCCAAAGGATAAGAAAAAGGAGGTAACCCCTAAACTAATTTCAATTCCTTTTAAATCTAATATGGGGTGCAGGATTGGAGAAGCCCAAGCTAAAAGGAAGAAAAGTAGATGCTTCACATGTGGAGAGCTAGGGCACTATCACACGAAGTGCCCAAAGAAAGGCGAAATCAAAAAAATGGAGCATCTAAGGAAATGGGAGAAGGAGGAGAGAAAGAAAAGAAGTGTTCAACAAGGAGGAGCTCCAAAGGTAAGAGAGGTAATTCCTAATCTTAAGTTAAACTGTAAATCAAATTTAAGTTCCTCCATGAATGTCTGCTTGTGCATAGTCATGGATTTAAGTATCATGATAGGAATAGAGTTAACAAGATAGATCATAACCCTAGAAAGGTCATACATCATGAAAAATCAAAGACCTTTAGACCTAAGGATCATGACACTAATTCCAAGAAGAGGAGGAATGTGCCTAGAAAGGAGGGTAGGTCTAGGAATGTCCAAAGTGGACACTAAGGTTAGTAACTTGGAAAGGGAAAATCAAGCCTTGAGGGCAAGGCTTGATACATTGGAAAAGACCCTAGAAAGATTCACGGTTGGATCAAAGGTCTAGACATAGTGTTGGGTAGTATAAAACCCAACTATGATAGATCGGGTTTGGGATACCGGTCTAGAGCCTCCAATGTCAACAAAAAGAAGTATGCTGAGGAAGCATACAATTATGGCAAGAAGGAGAAGTCTAAAAATGGCAAGGGAGTGCCATTTAGAGGTAAGGAGAAGGACTTAACCAAAGACAAGGTGTCTAAGATTAAGAAGGTACATTTTGTAGGCCAAGAATCACCGGGGGCACACCGGTGTGATCTAGTATGGATTGAGTCACTTAGGGAGGTGGCTAGGGCTAAGAGCTCAAGGGGAGCTCTAGAAGCCTTTGGAGCCCATGGTGAATGGATCTCGGGAAATATTCTCCTAGGAAATTAGATGAAATGTGTCAAAAGGGTTGAAAGACTTGGGTAAGTTTTAATCCTAGAAAATTGGCACATTAAAAGGAGTTTTAGGCAGAAAAAGATGAAAATAGGATTATATTCGGTAAAATTAAGGTTTAATGGGAAAATATCATATAATTCAGTACTAAAAATGTATCATGGTCGAAAATTAGAAGATATATCAAGAAAATACCTAAATTAGGACTTTTGGAGGAGATTAAATGATACAATTTAGGAGAAGTTGAGTTTCGTGCCAATCTTGGGATTTGAAGTACATTTGTTTGAAAACATATTTTTCCCAAGTAGACTTAGGATCCACAAATCTCTCCACGAAATTTCAAATTTTTTGGAAATTTGTGGAATTATTTAGGCATTACTGAAGTTGGGCTGAAAAACCTAAAATTCAGGTATCAGTCGACTGTCCTGGGGGCAATCGACTGATCTCAGCCCAGAAACATTCTATGAGTTTTGGGAGGGCAGTCGACTGATCCATTAGGGTTAGAAAGAAATGGATATTGGATAATAGGATATGACTCTAAAATTAAGATCTTTGATTATACTCTTTGAACAAAGGTTTGCCTCATGGTTTAATGGTGATTATATGAAATGAGGCTATATGGATATCATGGAATTCAAGGAGAACTAATGAGTGCTTAAAATTCAATGGATGATATTGAATGATAAGTTCTTGATAAATGAAAGGATATGGAAAAAGGAAGAATTGAGGACATTCCTTGTGTAAATTGATAATGGTTAGGATTGGCAAACACAAGGAATCATAGATAAAATTTAAAGTTGATACAAGATGCCCATTTTTGAGGAAATTAGAATTGATACCAAAAGTCAAGCACATTTGTGGTTTTCATGGAATCATATTTTTCTAGGATAGGGTATATCCTAGCAAATGTGCTTGCAAACTCTTAGATTGTTCAAGGTTTTGTTTGAGTTCTTGTTGGCACTAGGGATAAGGTTGCTTGGGGGCAATCCTTTAATGGTGTCCAGGAGGGAAGAAATTGGAAGTTGAGTTGGGTAGAACTTAACTTGGTGTTATGATGTTAAGTTGGGTAGAACTTAACCTTGGAAAATTGAAAATCGGGAGAAGACATAGGTAAAGGGGGAGGTTACCCTTGTTGATGCAGTCTGGCCCTGATTGTTATTTTGGTGTTGACACCGATTTTAGTTTAAGTGGATGATTATTGATTATGATTAAGTCCTGATCGGGGATCAGGCATGGTGTTGAAAATCCTAGCTTGGAGGGCTAGGTGTTGGAAAATCCTAACCTGGAGGGTTAGGTGGTGAAAAATCCTAGCTTGGAGGGCTAGGTGTGTGAAAAGTCCTAATTCGGAAAAGGTGGGTGAAAAGTCCTAGCTTGGAGGGGCTAGGTGAAAAGTCCTAACTTGGAGGGTTAGGTGCAAATTCCCATCTTGGAGAGTTAGGTGAAAAAGTCCTGGCTTGGAGGGTCAGGTCCTAACTTGGAGGGCTAGGTTTGGAAAGTTCTAATCCAGAAGAGTTGGGTGAAATGTCCTAGCTTGGAGGGCTAGGTGAAAAGTCCTAACTTGGAGGGTTAGGTAAAAAATCCTTAGCTTGGAGGGCTAAGGTGGATGAAACCCTAGCATGGAGGGCTACGTTGGAGCCCCTGGATCGGTCTGGTGACCGATCAGGGAGTTGGCACGGTGCTCCTTCGTTGATCGGTCTGGTGACCGATCCAGCAACGACTGATCGGTCGGGTGACCGATCAGGGAGTATGCGTTTCACCCATTGCTTTGCTCCTGATCGATCTGGTAACCGATCAGGGAGCAAACAGTGAGGTTGAGTTCCCTTGCTGAACTGCTCCTGATCGGTCTGGTGACCGATCAGGATCACTGTGCAGATCGTTCTGGAGAACGATCCAGCATCGCAGGTTCCTCTCTATGATCGATCAGGACAGAGCCTGATCGGTCTGGACCCAACCTGATCGGTCTGGTGACCGATCAGGAGGTTTCCTGATCGGTCCGGTGATCGATCAGGAGGTCTGGACTGCGAAGCTAAGAAATCGCCCGATAAAGGGGTGGATCGGTCGGGTGATCAATCCACAACCTGGGATCGGTCTGATGATCGATCCAGGAGAGTCCTAAAGAAATCACGATTTCTAATCGAGCGTTGGGGACCGATCAGGACGGAGCCTGATCGGTCTGGACCCAGCCTGATCGGTCTGGTGACCGATCAGGAGGCTCTCTGATCGGTCCGGTGACCGATCAGGAGGCTCTCTGATCGGTCCGGTGACCGATCACTTTAATTCAAAATGCACTGTCAGACGCTCTGATCGCGTCTGAACGTATCCGATTCTCTGCGCTTAACATCTGATACATGATATGCTGTTTGATATGCTGCTCTAACACACTGATTAAGCTGCAGGTGACAGGGGAGGATTCAAACACTCAAGGAGAAGTCAATGGAGGCTTTCCTTGGAGCAGGTTTGTCCATTTTCCATCTCAGGTTGCAACGGCTAGAGCTGCAGACTGGAGCTGCTGACTGGAGCTTAGCTGAGGGGAGCTCAGGAAGTTCAGGAAGGGCTCAGTGGTAGCTGGCGTTGGCAGAGAAGCAGCTGGAGGCTGCAGGAGATGCTGTCACCTAGTGCGGAGTGGAGGAACAAAAGGGTGGAAGAAGGGTTCGTAGAGACAGTGTTCTAGAGTTTGCGAACGAACTTCTTGCTGTGCCTTTGTGTTCTCCACATCTAGCTTGTACGTTCTGAAGTTTTCATCACCTTGAGCAAGCTACTGTAATCTTGAAGCAATCATCCATTACTTGAGCGCTTGAAGGAGAGAACAAGAGGCTTGGAGTCCGACAGCGGGAAGACACGAGGAAGGGTTTCTTGCGTGAGATCGCCGCTGGGTGGAGCTCAGGAAAGATTGTTGTGTTCTTGTCCTTGCTAAGTGTTTGAGTAAGATCTTTCTTGTTGTTTCTTTGTGCTTAAACTTAAATCTGTAATTGAAACGCTGTGGAGAGGTTTCTCCACCGAGAAGGAGGTTGCTTTCTATCCGTGATAACCGGGGCTTGATCTGCCGACGATCAAGGGATCACCCACCTTAAGGGCACGCCAAGGAGTAGGGGCAAATTATCCCCGAACCTTGTAAACCCTCCTTGTTAGCGATCTTGCTAGTTGTGTGTGGTTGCCTTCGTTTTCTGTTTCTGTTTTCTGCACTGCTTTGTTTCCTTTGTTTCTTCCGCTGTGCTACTGATAAGGTTAAGTGCAGAAATTTGATAAGTGCCAAAGGTCAAAGTGATTGGCTATATTCACCCCCCCTCTCTAGCCATCCGGGTTCCAATAAGTGGTATCAGAGCTTGGGGCTCTGTTTTTGCATATTAACAACCGAGAGCTACATCTATGGCATTGAGGGAAGGCTTCTCCACCACCCGACCTCCATTCTTCGATGGCGCTGATTTCCAATATTAGAGATCGAAGATGGAATATTACCTAAAGATGGACATCAACACTTGGTTCGCGGTGAAGGAGGGATTCACCCCTCCTAAGGATGATGAAGGCAAAGAACTTGAGTCTTCGCGGTGGACAGCCGAACAAACTCGAAAGAGTGAAGCCGATGCAAAGGCGGTCGTCACTCTACAATGCGGCATGAACAAAGACCAACTCATCAAGGTTGGTCTTTTCACAAGTGCAAAGGACTTGTGGAACAAGCTCATTGACCTTCATGAGGGCACCCGAGATTCAAGAATCGTCAAGAGGGACTTGTTCCTCAATCAACTTCAAAATCTCTCCATAAAGGAGAATGAATCGGTAAGTGAGCTTCATAGCCGGTTCAAGGAAGTCCTCAATGGGCTTCATTCGATTGATGAAAAAGTCGAGAATCGCGACCTTGTGAGGTATGTACTAAAAGTCTTTCCAAGGAATGCTTTGTGGTCATCCATGGTGGATGCCTACAAAGTTTCCAAGGATCTATCCATTGTAAAGTTAGATAATTTATTTTATGAGATGGAATTGCATGAAATGGCTAACAAAGGCCCCAAGGAGAAGGGGATTGCCTTAGTTGCAGGGGACCGATCCAACAAGAAGAAGAAGGAGAAGAAGAAGGAGAAGGAAGTCTCTTCATCTTCATCCTCTTCCGAATCCGAGTCCGATTCCGAGGAAGATGGCAGTGGCTCTTCTTCCTCCGAGATGGCGAACTTTGTGCGAAGGATGATGAGAAGGGGTCGACGCTTCAAGAGTAGAGGTAACTCTAGTGAAGCTAAACTTGATAAGACTAATGCATCTTGCTTTGAGTGTGGTAGGAAAGCGCACTTCAAGAATGAATGTCCAAAACTAAAGAAGAAGAAGGAGAAATCCAAAAAGAAAGAAGAAAAATTCAAGAAGAAGAAGAAGGCCTTGAAGGCCACTTGGGATGAGTCATCCTCTAGCTCATCCGATGAAGAGAAGGAGGAGAAGAGCACAAGGCATGTGGCACTCATGGCATTGGGAGATCTAGAGAGCAATGATGAATCTTCCAACTCATCAAACGCGACTTCATCATCTTCGGATGATGAAGAGGTAACTTCTCCAGAACTTGAAAAGTGTTATAGAGCAATTGCATGTTTAACTAGTATGCTTAAGAAGTCAAAAAATAAGGTTAAAGCATTGCAATTAGAAATTGATCAATTGAAATTATCTAGGGATGATAACATTGATGATTTGCATGTTGAATTGCTAGAGGATGAGATTAAGTCTTTGAAACTTGAGGTTGAAAATTTGAAATCCTCTAAGGTGGAGGATGTAAATGGTTCGCATAATGAGTTGCTAGTAGAGGAAAACCAATCATTGAAGAGTGAAGTTGAGAGACTCAAGAATATTCTTGAGAAGTTCTCAACTAGCTCTAAAACCCTAGACATGATCTTGAATGCCCAAAGGGCAGTCTACAATAGGGTCGGTATTGGTTACCGTCCCAAAGAACCCTCATTCGTATCCTTGATGTCTAGGACTGATATGAGACAATCTAGGACACCCAAGGGTCAAAAGAAAGTTGTCAAGGCATGGGTGCCTATGTCTTGTTTAGTTGATGCTTTAGGTCCCAAGGTTTGGATGCCTAAAACTTCTATTTTTCGAATTGTGTAGGTTATGATTGAGGGGGAGCATCTATCAACTTGGTTCGTTGATAGTGGATGCTCCAAACACATGACCGGGGATAGATCATTGTTTACCACACTTCACCGGGGATAGTGGATGCTCCCTCGTTAGCAAAGCCTATCGAGTCTACAACAAGAAGTCTAGAATAGTTGAAGAATCTTCTGATGTTGTCTTTGAAGAAATTCCAAAGTCAATGGTCAATCAGAAGATGAAGTCCAATTCGAACTTAGGAGACTAAGTTTGAATGAAAGTCCAAATGTTGTTGATAGTGATGAATCCGATGACGGCGAGCCTAGACAATCCATAGATCAGCCGGATCCTGAGGCTGAACTTGTGTCTAGTGAACCCATTCAAGAAGCACCACCAACACCAAGGCAAACTAGATTAGCCTCTAGTCATCCCCAAGACCAAATTATTGGAGACATCCATCATGGGGTTAGGACTAGATCATTCTTCCGGAATGAGGCTAATGAAGTTGCCCTAATTTTCGAAATTGAACCTAGAAAAATTGATGAAGCATTAAATGATCCCGATTGGATCATTGCAATGCAAGATGAACTAGGTCAATTTGAAAGAAGTCAAGTTTGGGACTTAGTCCCTAGACCCAAGAAGACCACCATCATTGGAACCAAATGGGTCTTCAAGAACAAATTGAACCATAAGGGAGAAATCATTAGAAACAAGGCACGCTTGGTAGCCAAGGGCTATAGTCAAGTTGAAGGCCTTGATTATGATGAGACCTATGCTCCTGTGGCACGATTAGAATTCATTCGATTGACGCTTGCGTTTGCAGCACATCGCGACTTCAAGCTATACCAAATGGATGTCAAATCGGCCTTTCTGAATGGTTTGATTAGAGAAGAGGTCTATGTCGAACAACCTCCGGGGTTTGAGAGTTCCGAATTTTCAAACCACGTGTTCAAGCTCAAAAAGACACTTTATGGCCTTAAACAAGCACCCCGGGCTTGGTATGAGCGGTTGTCGACATTCTTAATTGAGAAGGGCTTCGTTAGAGGCCAAATATACCCTACACTATTTCTATGAAGAGATGGTGACGATATTTTTGTAGCCCAAGTATATGTCGATGACATAATTTGTGGCTCAAACAATAAGGGCTATTTAAATGAATTCATTGGACACATGGAGAGTGAATTTGAAATGAGTCTAGTGGGAGAGTTGACTTTCTTTCTTGGACTTAAAATCAAGCAAACTCGCGATGGTATCCATGTGCACCAATCAAAATACACACAAGAAATGCTTCGAAAATTCAATATGAGTGATTCAAAAGAGGTAACCACTCCCATGGCTACAAACACAAGATTAGACAATGATGAGAGTGGTAAACCCGTTGATTTGACTCAATATCGAAGTATGATAGGTAGTTTGCTATACCTCACAGCTAGTCGACCTGATATTCTATTTGCTGTGGGTATGTGCGGTAGGTATCAAGTTTGTCCCAAGGAATCTCACTTAATCGTTGTTAAGCGAATTTTGAGATATTTCAAAGGCACAATTGGAGTTGGTCTATGGTACCCCCGTACCGAATCATTTGATTTAATTGGCTATACGGATTCCGACTACGCTGGATGTAAGTTGGACCGGAAGAGCACAAGTGGGGGTTGTCAATTCTTAGGTTCGTCCTTAGTAAGTTGGTCAAGTCGGAAGCAACATTGTGTTGCTCTCTCCACGATCGAGGCAGAGTATATTGCTATGGGAGAGAGCGTGTCACAATTGTAGTGGATGATACATACTTTAGAGGATTATGGTTTGAGTTACAAGGGTGTGTAAGTGTTATGTGATAACATTAACACAATTAACCTAACCAAGAATCCAGTCCATCATTCTAGGACCAAACACATTGAGGTGCGTCACCACTTCATTAGGGATCATGTAGCTAGGGGAGATATTGTACGCTCGCATGTAGAGTCCAAATCAAACCTAGCTGACATTTTCACTAAACCACTCCCCGAAAATGAATTTAGTTTCCTAAGACGGGAGTTGGGAATGTGTCGCGCTTCATGAATTTCAAAATGCATTCAAACCCTTCATGATTATTTCGAAATTGTTGGGAAACAATTGGGTAACTTTGAGGACATCTCACACAAACTATAAGGTTTAACAAAACATTTTTGTTGCTAGATATGGGGTGAGATGTTAGGATCAACTAAATTTCTCAAAATGTCATTGCATCCCTTGAGAAATTAAGTTGACGAGATAATAATCACTTAGGTGACCAAGTATGGGGAAAACCAATGCATAACATATGTGTATTTGGCTCCATGATCATACTTGGACATTCCGATCAAGGAAACTTGATTGGAACCTTGGATTTGGCACAAATTGCTTGAATGATTGTTGTTTGAGTTTGACTCCACTTGGGTGGAGCAAAGTGATTTGTACAAACTCTAAGGACCTTTGATCCATGATTGGGGATCACTTATAGACGAGGGTGTTGGTGCAGAAAGCACCCAAGTCAAACCTGTGTTTTGATAATGGCAACAGGATTCAAAAGTTAAGTCTTACTTGTTGTCTAACAAGTTACTATACTGTGCAGGCTAAAAAGTCCTAGCGAAGGACTGTTAGGCACTGGCGAAGGAATGCCAGAGCAAAGTCCTAGCGAAGGACTGCTAGGCACTGGCGAAGGAATGCCAGAGAAAAAAAGCCCTAGTGAAGGAATACTAGGCACTGGCGAAGGAATGCCAGGGTAAAAGCCCTAGCGAAGGACTGCTAGGCACTGGCGAAGGAATGCCAGGGACTAAAGCCCGAGTGAAGGACTGCTAGGCACCGGGCGAAGGAAAGCTCGGTATCCAAGACCTGGCAAAGGACCGCCAAGCAAAAGTCCAACCAAAGGAGCGGTTGGCATCAGGTACATTCTCCCGAGAGGAGTAGGTGAGGACGCGTTCCCCGTCGACGGAACAGTAGGCGTCGGTTCGACCTAGGGCTCCATTTTGGAGGCCCAAAGTCAGAACCAAGACAGCTAAGGTTGTATAAACATAATACTCTAATGTTTTATATTGTTTTGGACTAACCCTGGATGCAAGACCGAAGGAACGTGTGTCTGCAGCTCAGAATGCCCAAAGGAGAGAGGCAAGTAGCTGAGCAGGGCGCCCTCAGTGTCCCGGGCGCCCCCAGGGGCAACACAAAACAAGCGAAGCAACAAAGGCTTCGGCTAACCACTGGTCGGGGCGCCCCGAACGCCCAGGGCGCCCTCAGTGCCCAGGGCGCCCCGCGCCTACTACAGCGAAGCCGACTACCCTTATCCAGCCGAGAAGCCCGCGCTGAAGGAGTCAAGCAGGGCGCCCCCAGTGTCAAACCTCATCCCTATTCGAGTGGGATAGAGGTTGACCAAGCGAAGCTCGGATCACGTGACACGTGGGGGGGGGGGGGGGGGCGCCCCCGACTTCCAGGGCGCCCCGAGGTGCTATAAATAGCACCGAACGCCCAGGCTTTCAGCAACGACTTCGATTCAACACTTCTACGCTCTTATGCTCTCGCGTCTCGCTCTGGAAACCTCCCAACTCGAGCCGACGACGTCCCGCTGCTCCGAAAAAGACAACCTACATCGGACGTCGGTAAAAGAAGAGTTTTCGTTTTATTTTTGTTAAGTTTACTGTGCTATAATTGTAACACAATACTGTAAACTGATTTGCGAACTTATAGAATTGCTCGCAGAAAACGGTCAACGACCGTGGGCCTTGGAGTAGGAGTCGACTTAGGCTCTGAACCAAGTAAAAAAATAACTGTGTTTGCATTGTGTGTTTTTATCTTCCGCTGTGCAATTTCTCTTATTTTAAATCCGAACGTTTTCCGATATTCACCCCCCTCTATCGGTTCTCTCGATCTAACAAGTGGTATCAGAGCGGGGAAGTTCAAATTTGGTGCAACCACCAGTTTGAAAATTTTTCGGATTTTTATTTTCTTTTTCTCGTTCGAATTTTTTTTAATATTTCGTTCGAATTTTCTTTTTCCCGTTAATCGAGGTTGGTGCAACACCCCTCGTTATTTCATTTTATTCATCCCACACTACTAATCCAAGACCAAGTCTTGGGAAATCTTTTTTAGTTATTTTTTTTCAGATTAAATGGCCTTGCAAGAAGGATTCAGCACCGCCAGACCTCCACTTTTCAGTGGAGAAGACTTTTCCTACTGGAAAAGTCGAATGGAGGTCCACCTGAAAAATCAGGTGGACATGTGGATTATCATCCAGTCCGGACTGGAGATTCCCACAAATGCTGACGGGGTTCCTCAAAGCTACACAGAGTGGGACACCGCTCTGAAACGAAGAATCGAAGCAGATGCAAAGGCAACTCAGACTCTTCAATGTGGCTTGACAAAAGAGGAACTAAACCGGGTGGGCCCCTTCAACAGTGCCAAGGAGCTGTGGGCAAAACTGATCGAGCTGCACGAAGGAACATCATACACTCGGATCAGTAAGAGAGATCTGCTCCTAAACAAACTGTACACCATCAAGATGGCCGACAACGAAACAGCAGCCCAGCTCCACGCACGAATCCAAGAATTGATGAACGGTCTTCACACTATAGGTCACAAGGTCGAAAACCGTGACCTAATAAGGTATGCCTTAAATGCTTTCCCTAGAAATACCTTGTGGGCATCTATGGTAGATGCATACAAGGTTTCAAGGGATCTCTCTAAAATTAAATTAGATGAATTGTTTTCCGAGTTAGAACTTCATGAACAGACTAACTGCAATATGGCCGAGAAAGGTATTGCCTTTGTTGCAGGAAAAACTGGAAGATCAACAAAGAAGAAGACACAACCTGAACCCGATTCTAACTCAGACTCAGACTCAGAAGACGAAGAAGGAGATCGACCGAAGCTGGTCCGATTGGCCCGAAGTTACTATAAAGAATTAAAGAACCAAACCAACAGAAAGAAGGCCAACCGAAGAAAGGACGAACCAGCTGAACCCACAAATGATAAAAACAAGCCCAACGTAACCTGCTACGAGTGCAAGAAGAAGGGCCACTACAAGACGGAGTGTCCAAACCTGAAGGAGACCAAAAAGACAAGAAGAAAGAAAGCACTCCAAGCAACCTGGGACGAATCTTCCTCAGAAGAAGAAGAAGAAGCACCCCAGTCAAACCTACTAGCCCTCACCGCCTCAGAAGAAGTCGGGACCAAGTCAGAATCTGAACAAGACGACGGCAGACTAACCTTTTCAGAAGACCGCGAAATCAAGGTAAGTGGTTTCAATAGAAGTCAATTAAACGAACTTATTTCTTATCTTTCTCGAGATTTGGCGAAAGCCAAACTCCGAGTCGAGTCCCTCCGACAGGAAGTAAAACTCCTGAAAGAGGGAGCTGACTCTAAATCCTTAACCGAGAAAGTTCAAGAAGGAACTCCTACTCAAGTTGAAAAACTTGAGAAAGAGAACTCCTCCCTGAAAACTCAGGTTAAGGATCTTAGAGCTGCCTTAGAACGATTCACTTCTGGTTCCAAGGGTCTTGACATGGTTCTTGGAAAACAGAAGTCCGTTCTAAATCGATCGGGACTTGGCTATAGAACCAAATCCCGACAAAGATCTTACTTTGCTGTACTGAATCAGTCCAGAGGTAAAATTCAGGCATGGGTACCTAAACTGTACCTGAACAAACCAACTGGATCAAATCAGTATTGGATCCCCAAGGACAAGATTCACATCTTGCCTAATCATTACCGTGGCTTCAGTCCAAGGGGAGCCAAATTAAAAACTATTTTTATTGTTAAATAGAATTTAATTCTTGCAATTTGCCTGATTGAGTGTTTATTTAATTTCTGCAATTTACCATGCTTAAACTTAGGTTAGTATAAGGACTAAACAAACTTAACTAAAACTTGACAACATAGTATTGGGTGGAGGTGAGATGATAGTATGTTAGGGAAACCAATTATAATAAGATCAAGTTTACTTGGTCTCTTTAGACTGGTGAAACTAGCCGAAGCTACCGATCCAAAATCCAAACTAGTTAGACCAGAACTTTTTCAAAAATTAATTTTAAAAATGAAATTTCATTAAACGGCTTTGTCAAGGGAAGGGTTGATGATCCAATAAGGCTACGGCCAAAGAAGGCCTAGTGCCTCGCCAAGACCTGGAAGCCAATTTTTGAATTTCAAATTCAAATTACTTCTTGTCAAATTCAAATCTAACACAAATTTTCAGTTAAGTATAGATTCAAACATTTCCCTTCAAAATAAATTTAACTATTTTTCAAAAATTAATTTAAGGTGTTCAAAATAAATAATAATTTTTTAAAACAATTTTACTTATCAAAACTTGTCTCACAAAACCTATAAGGCTAACGTGATTGAAAACCCTAGATTGGGTGAGACAGTAGGATTAAGATTGCAAATTCTTTAATGCCTATATTATGAGTTAATCCTGTAGTTCATAGTCAAACCATGGTCAACATGGTCAAACCATAGTCAACACGGTCAAACCATGGTCAACTTTGTCAAAACCACAGTCAAAACAGTCAAATCTGGTCAAACCTGGTCAAACAAGTCAAATCTGGTCAAAAGCAATCTTTTAAGGTCAAAAACCTGTCCCTAGGGCGCCCAAACCCTTGCGGGCGCCCCGAGGCTAGTCAAAAGTAGCTCTCTGCTACTACAGGCTGACCGGGGCGCCCTCAGCAGCCAGGGCGCCCCCATACTGTCCTTCAACGACAGAAAGCTGCCAAAAGACAGCCACAGCCCTGTCCAGGGCGCCCTCGCCAGGCGGGGCGCCCTCGCCATCCAGGGCGCCCGAAACTGCACTATAAAAGGGGCTCCATACCCCCTTCTACTCCTCACACTCAAACTTCTTCTTCTCCTCAACTCTCTACCCTCCAAGAGTTCTTGCAACCCTCTCAAGCTCTCATCTTCAACAATGCCTCCCCGAGCAGCCAGGTATAATTTTTTTTAATTTTCCTTAAATGCAATTCCTTCATACTTTTTGTAAACGCATATTCCCTCTCTTAGAAGACGCCGACCAAACCAGGCAGAACCCGGTACTCAACCTAGTCCTGATCCTAGGTTTCCAAATTTAGAACTATGTAATAAGTTCGCTCGTACGACCTATAAACCTATCAAGACGAGCTACTTGAATAGACAATTTTTTACCCAATCCTGTCCTTTAGCAATGAACGTTATAAACTTCTACCAACTTGACAATCTAGTATTCTGCACCCATTCAATCAACACATCCTTATGTGCAGAATTTTACAACAACATAATTAGACAGGATGTTCTCATGTTCATCACCACTGTCCAAGGAATACCCTTAACTATCACACCTACTCTACTCAACCGATTTTTGGGACTACGAGTCTCACAGTCCACCTTCTGTTGTTACCCACCTAGGGAGCCTCCCTTTGATGCTCCCTACTCTCACATTACCTTAGACATGTTACACTCTTATTTCTTTAGGCAACCCCTGGCCAGACGATTTCAGTCTGTCGAACTACAGGTCCAGGACTATGCTCTATATAGAGTCATAGTCCGATGTATTCTACCATTATCTACTAGAGACGTCACTACTATGCGACCATTCCACGCCTTTCTCCTATATGCCTTGATTCATCAGCTAGACATCGACATAGGACTTCACATGTTTCATGCTATCCTACATGCATCCAGTGTTACCACGCAAGGGCGGGTACGCACACCCTACTGCCACATTATCACATCCATATTACGTCACCACGGTCGGAACATCACCGAGGGAGAGATGGCTGAGTTGACTGATTACGACGAGATAGGATATAGAAACTTCTCCCTAGCTGGTATAGAGGTTTCTGGTACCGGGGTCTTGTCTTGGAGACGTCAGAGAGCAGCTCCTCCAATCGACTCAGATGAGGAGGTCGATGTTGATGTTGGAGATATAGCAGCAGCAGCCCGAGCACACATAGACGAGCCTCCACCACCGACTCTCTACCAGCACCTCACACAGATACAGACGGAGATCCACAGCCTCCGAGAGGAGGTCGAGGCCTATCACATCGAGCAGATGGACGCTCGTAGAGCCGATCGAGAAGTGGCTGATGCGAGATACATTGAGATGATGGCACGATTCGATTCATGGCAGCCCGGCCCATCTGACCACCCTGGGCCTTCTTCATAGCTAGTCTATTTCTGCATTGTACTAAGTAACCAAAACATGACTTATGTTTGACGCTACTTTACCTCTGTTTGACTAGGTAACCTATTCTGTTTGACTACTTGAGTATCTAAGTTAGGATTATGCTCTGTAGAATAGAATAACTCTGTTTTTGATTTTCTTTGCTTTACTTATTTTAAAAATCAGGTTTTTGAAAAACTGTTGTTTTTAAAATCAGTTTTTTTTTCGACTTAGTTTTATTTCAAAACTACCCCCTTTCAAAACTAGGGCTTTTTCGCAAATGGACTTAGCCTAGGCCCTAACCCTAGAACTGCATGCACCTATAGACTTAGAAGCTAGCATCTCACAAGCACCTTAGGATACTTTTGATTGATAACCTAGAAAGGGTTGAGATGCTTAGGTCTTTGCCTTAATTCAAGATGCTTTAAGTCAGTGCATCTGCAGTAATTGGGGCACTAAATATAACTTACACAGCAATCAAGTTAAGTGTCAAGTTTAGAAAATCTAACTTGAACAGAAACACTTAACTTAACTAACCCTAGCAAAAACTACTGCTTATAACAATTAGTAAGTAGCTAAATGAGTTAGACAGGTCCCTACAAGAGAAAATCAACTGATTTAGTTCAAGTCTTATCATGAATTGGTTCAGTACAGCAAAATCAGCAAATATTTTCCTTTATGAAAGTCATTTCCTTTAATTTCTGCTTTATTTATCTGGTTTTTGATATATGGCAAAGGGGGAGAGATAGGAAAGGAGAGAATTTAAAATTTTCTAGCTCAAAGCTCAAATTTTTTCTATCCTTTATTCAAAAAGTACCTAGTTTCTCAAAGTACTTAAATTTTTCAAAAGGTTACTAAAGTACTTAAGTTCTTAAGCTTTTAAAAACTTTACTAAGTACTTAAGCTTTTTCAAAATTTTCCAAGTACTTAAGCTTTTTCAAAATTTACTTAAGATTTTTCAAAATTTTATAAGTACTTAAGCTTTTTCAAAATTTTCTAAGTACTTAAGCTTTTTCAAAATTTTCTAAGTACTTAAGCTTTTCAAAAATTTTTGTAAGTACTTAAGTTTTTCAAAAATTTCTGAGTACTTAAGTTTTTTTTTTGGTACTTAAGTTAAAACTTTCAAAAACCTTTTGAGTACTTTAAAAACTTAAGACTTCAAAATTTTTCTAAGTACGCTAAACTCATGCTTCCAAAACCTCTTCTATGTACTTTTAAAAATTAAAGTTGTCAAAAGATTTCCAAGTACCTAAACTTAAGTTTTCAAAAGTGCAAAAATCAGTTTTTACAAAAGCCTTCTGTTGAAAAATTCTAAATAAAAATTTTTTCTCCTCAAACATAGAACCCCATGAATTTTTGAAAAATCTAGGGGGAGAATCCTTCCAGGGGGAGGGAACAAAACTTAGTGTTTTTACATGCTTTGATTAAACTTAACTTTTTGAACTAGGGTTGCCATAAATCAAAAAGGGGGAGATTGTTGGTGCAGAAAGCACCCAAGTCAAACCTGTGTTTTGATAATAGCAACAGGATTCAAAAGTTAAGTCTTACTTGTTATCTAACAAGTTACTCTAGTGTGCAGGCTAAAAAGTCCTAGCGAAGGACTGCTAGGCACTGGCGAAGGAATGCCAGAGCAAAGTCCTAGCGAAGGACTGCTAGGCACTGACGAAGGAATGCCAGAGCAAAAAAGCCCTAGTGAAGGAATACTAGGCACTGGCGAAGGAATGCCAGGGTAAAAGCCCTAGCGAAGGACTGCTAGGCACTGGCGAAGGAATGCCAGGGACTAAAGCCTGAGCGAAGGACTGCTAGGCACCGGGCGAAGGACAGCTCGGTATCCAAGACCTAGCAAAGAACCGCCAGGCAAAAGTCCAACCAAAGGAGCGGTTGGCATCAGGTACATTCTCCCGAGAGGAGTAGGTGAGGACGCGTTCCCCGTCGAGGGAACAGTAGGCGTCGGTTCGACCTAGGGCTCCATTTTGGAGGCCCAAAGTCAGAACCAAGACAGCTAAGGTTGTATAAACATAATACTCTAATGCTTTATATTGTTTTGGACTAACCCTGGATGCAGGACCGAAGGAACATGTGTCTGCAGCTCAGAATGCCCAAAGGAGAGAGGCAAGTAGCTGAGCAGGGCGCCCTCAGTGTCCCGGGCGCCCCCAGGGGCAACACAAAACAAGCGAAGCAACAAAGGCTTCGGCTAACCACTGGTCGGGGCGCCCCCAGCAGCCAGGGCGCCCCGAAAGCCCAGGGCGCCCTCAGTGCCCAGGGCGCCCCGCGCCTACTACAGCGAAGCCGACTACCCTTATCCAGCCAAGAAGCCCGCGCTGAAGGAGTCAAGCAGGGTGCCCCCAGCGTCCAGGGCGCCCCCAGTGTCAAACCTCATCCCTATTCGAGTGGGATAGAGGTTGACCGAGCGAAGCTCGGATCACGTGATAAGTGGGGGGGCGCCCCCGACGTCCAGGGCGCCCCGAGGTGCTATAAATAGCACCCAACGCCCAGGCTTTCAGCAACGACTTCGATTCAACACTTCTACGCTCTTCTGCTCTCGCGCCTCGCTCTGGAAACCTCCCAACTCGAGCCGACGACGTCCCGCTGCTCCGAAAAAAACAACCTACATCGAACGTCGGTAAAAGAAGAGTTTTCGTTTTATTTTTGTTAAGTTTACTGTGCTATAATTGTAACTCAATACTGTAAACTGATTTGCGAACTTATAGAATTGCCCGCAGAAAACGGTCAACGACCGTGGGCCTTGGAGTAGGAGTCGACTTAGGCTCCGAACCAAGTAAAAAAATAACTGTGTTTGCGTTGTGTGTTTTTATCTTCCGCTGTGCAATTTCTCTTATTTTAAATCCGAACGTTTTCCGATATTCACCCCCCCCTCTATCGGTTCTCTCGATCCAACAGAGGGATGGCTTCCAAGATCGATATCTTTCACCATATCCCTTTGGAAATCGTGTAATAATCTGAAACTGAAAGTTTCTGATCGAATCTGGGAGTTTCAGGAACCCTGATCGGTCACCCGACCGATCAGGGGTAAGGCTGATCGGTCTCCGGACCGATCTGGCTCCACCCTGTAACGATCGGTCCACAGACCGATCAGAGGGGCTTCAGTGACTTTACGAAATTCGAATCAACCTTACTGAGCCAGCCTGGATCGGTCCCCGAACCGATCTGGTACCCTATGGTGATCGGTCCACAGACCGATCAGGGGGCTCACAGGTTTCTCTCCGAACCCTACTGTTCGTGTCCTGATCGGTCAGTCGATCGATCAGGAGCATGCCTGATCGGTCACCCGACCGATCAGGCCCGGTTCAGTCCGATCAGGTCATCACCTGATCGTTCTGGGCACTATCTGATCGAACGGTGATCCATTCAGATGCATTAAAGTCTGGTTGGTGGACCGATCCACCAACCGATTAACTCCTACCAAAACCCCTCCTTGTCGAACCCTAGTGCCGAAACCTCCCACTTGCGCCTCTTCATCCTGAGCGAGAGTGTTCCTGCGTCTCCCTCTTTCTCGTGCGTGTGAGTTCTTGCGAAGGTCTCTACGGGCGTTTCCTTGTTCTCTGCAAGTTCTCTACTTGCTCCAAGTTTTCTGCGTCTCTGTCTTGCGTCGAGAGCTTCTCCTGCGCAAGTTCTTCTTCCAGTTTTTGCGATCCTTTCAAACTAACTTCAATGGCACCAAAGTAAGTTTTTGATTTAGTTTCCTTTATGACTCTGTTCATGGATTATATGTATATGAAGCTAATCATGTTTTGGTGTTTGTTCTTGGTGTGGTGTCGTGACCTTCTTGTATTGGCCATGACCTTTCTTTCCATACTTCACCATATGATCAAATCTATCTTTCACCTCATTATTGTCCTTCTTTTTGATCTAATGTCTACTTTATGATTACTCTGTGTATGATCAACTCTTGAATGTTTGATTCAACCTATGTTCGTGTCAACACTGCCCAATTGATTCAAACTATGTGTATGATCAATTCAATCAATTCAAATCTCTAGAAAATCTTCCAAGGGCAAGGAAGCTGTTGAGGCCAGTTCGAGGGGGAAAACCCCTTCTTCATCTGCCCCTTCCAGAAGGCCTCAGCCTTCTTCTAGCTCCCAGTTCCCAAATGCGGCCTGTGAACATGCCTTCCAGTCAAGGACCTTCAAATTACTATCCTGTCGGTCCATTGATATCCCTTTTCTGACTGAACATTGTCCGTCGGTCATGGACATAGTCATGTTCTACAACCTGGGCTTCCTTCTTTCCTTGGAACGGACCATCAATCACGACCTAGTCTCAGAGTTCTATAACAATCTTCAGCAGGGACCTCAAGGAGGCTTCGAGTTCACCACTTGAGTCGCCAAGAGGAACCTTGACTTTTCTTATGAGATATTGGCAGAATATTTGGGTGGTCGACGATCACCAAATCTGTATTCGATCTACCCTGAGCTTCCTGATCCTTTATTGGCACCTTTTTCAGATGTTACCCCCGACTCCATCTATCAGCATTTCTTTGGTCGTCCTCGCCCCGTCGGGCTTGATGAGTTGGGTCCTGATTTCCCTACTTTTGCAGCCCTACGACTTGCTCCAGTTGACTACATCCTTTTCAAGATAATCACAAATTGCATCTTGCCCATCACCTCAAAGCCTTTAGCTGAGATTCGACTCTATCACTGTCTCATGCTCTACGGCATGCACCGTCGCTTGGACTTCGATATGGAGAGCATCTTCCAGTCTATCCTATCCTATCGAGAGCCGAGCCGTCGCACGGTCTACATGCCATTTGGTCATGTCATCACTGATTGGCTTATGTCAGTTAGGGTTGATGTCACCAAAGGCAGGACTGTGCCCATGGTCAGACAGGATTGTCGGCTCGGTCAGCGGGCTTTTGCGAAATCTGGCATTATTATTCGTGAGCGCGATGGGGCTTTGGTTTGGAAGGATGGGAGAGGACTTGGTGACCTACCTGGCGGAGCACCACATTTTCAGGCACCACCCGAGGCTGTTGCACTTCATGAGGCTCCTGCTGCTGACGCCGAATATGACTATGAGCCTGACCCAGATCTACGATGGCAGATCTCCGAGCTAGATCGGACCCTCCAGGAGGATATTCATTTGAGGGAGCTCCATCGATAGGAGACCCGCTCGGACTTCCGTTCCTTTGATCGCCGATTGACCGGCGTAGAGTCTACTGTCTCTAGGGTCCAGGCATTGCAGCAGACTTAGTACGCGGAGTGGCGCCGCCATACATTTCCAGGGGATGCCCCTTCAGGCAGTGCTACACCAGGGTCTGCTGATGCCACGGTGGATGACCTCATGCACGATGACGACCCCCCCCCCCCCACGCTGACGTTTGAGCATTGGATGTCTGCTGCCTCTTCTCATGATCTGTGTACTTGACCGGTTTTGGTCTGTGTGACTTTTGGGTTGTATGCCCTATGACTTGCTTATTGTGGTCTTATGCCACACGTATCTGGATTTTGATGCATGTGTCTTGCATCGTGTTATTTCTCTGGATGCTTTATGACTTGACATTTCTGAATTTGCCTTACATGTGTTATTCTACTTTAGTATGCTTCTTGTTGATGCTATGATGAGTACTATCTGCATATTTGTTACACTACCATGATTATGCTTATGTTGCCATGCTCATATGATACATATGCTTGTTTTGTCATACCTATATCTTTTTGTCATATGTATTCATATGCTTATCAAATATCAATCAAATCTTTGGGATATCCCTAGGGTTGAGGGGGAGTATGGTTTAAACTTAACAGTCCTTCTAGACCCCTTTTCGGTGTTCGACAAAGAGGGAGAGTGTTGGTTGGTTAAGTTTAGGATGATCATGTTGTAGGAGGAGGATCTGGATTCCCCTATGATTCTAAATTTGAAAAACTTGATTGAGAATCCCTAAACTTAAAATCGGGTTGTCAAACAACAAAAATAGGGAGATTGTTGATACAGTCTGGCCCTGATTGTTGTTTTGGTGTTGACAGCGATTTTAGTTTAGGTGGATGATTATTGATTATGATTAAGTCCTGATCGGGGATCAGGCATGGTGTTGAAAATCCTATCTTGGAGGGCTAGGTGTTGGAAAATCCTAACCTGGAGGGTTAGGTAGTGAAAAATCCTAGCTTGGAGGGCTAGGTGTGTGAAAAGTCCTAATTCGAAAAAGGTGGGTGAAAAGTCCTAGCTTGGAGGGCTAGGTGAAAAGTCCTAACTTGGAGGGTTAGGTGCAAATTCCCAACTTAGAGGGTTAGGTGAAAAATCCTTAGCTTGGAGGGCTAAGGTGGATGAAACCCTAGCTTGGAGGGCTAGGTTGGAGCCCCTGGATCGGTCTGGTGACCGATCAGGGAGTTGGCACGGTGCTCTTTCGTGGATCGGTCTGGTGACCGATCCAGCGACGACTGATTGGTCGGGTGACCGATCAGGGAGTATGCGTTTCACCCACTGCTTTGCTCCTGATCGGTCTGGTGACCGATCAGGGAGCAAACAGTGAGGTTGAGTTCCCTTGCTGAACTGCTCCTGATCGGTCTGGTGACCGATCAGGATCACTGTGCAGATCGTTCTGGAGAACGATCCAGCATCGCAGGTTCCTCTCTATGATCGATCAGGACGGAGCCTGATCGGTCTGGACCCAGCCTGATCGATCTGGTGACCGATCAGGAGATTTCCTGATCGGTCCGGTGATCAATCAGGAGGTCTGGACTGCGAAGATCAGAAATCGCCCGATAAAGGGGTGGATCGGTCGGGTGATCGATCCACAACCTGGGATCGGTCTGGTGATCGATCCAGGTGAGTCCCAAAGAAATCGCGATTTTCTAATCAAGTATTGGGGCCCGATCAGGACGGAACCTGATCGGTCTGGACCCAGCCTAATCGGTCTGGTGACCGATCAGGAGGCTCTCTGATTGGTCCGGTGACCGATCACTTTAATTCAAAATGCACTGTCAGACGCTCTGATCGAGTCTGAACGTATCCGATTCTCTGTGCTTAACATCTGATACATGATATGCTGTTTGATATGCTGCTCTAACACACTGATTAAGCTATAGGTGACAGGGGAGGATTCAAACACTCAAGGAGAAGTCAATTGAGGCTTTCCTTGGAGCAGGTTTGTCCGTTTTCCATCTCAGGTTGCAACGGCCAGAGCTGCAGATTGGAGCTGCTGACTGGAGCTTGGCTGAGGGGAGCTCAGGAAGTCCAGGAAGGGCTCAGTGGTAGCTGGCGTTGGCAGAGAAGCAGCTGGAGGCTGCAGGAGATGCTGTCACCTGGTGCGGAGTGGAGGAACAAAAGGGTGGAAGAAGAGTTCGTAGAGACAGTGTTCTAGAGTTTGCGAATGAACTTCTTGCTGTGCCTTTGTGTTCTCCACATCTAGCTTGTGCGTTCTGAAGTTTTCATCACCTTGAGCAAGCTACTGCAATCTTGAAGCAATCATCCATTACTTGAGCGCTTGAAGGAGAGAACAAGAGGCTTGGAGTCCGACAGCGGGAAGACACGAGGAAGGGTTTCTTGCGTGAGATCGCCGCTCGGTGGAGCTCAGGAAAGCTTGCTGTGTTCTTGTCCTTGCTAAGTGTTTGAGTAAGATCCTTCTTGTTGTTTCTTTGTGCTTAAACTTAAATCTGTGATTGAAACGCTGTGGAGAGGTTTCTCCACCGAGAAGGAGGTTGCTTTCTATCCGGTGATAACCGGGGCTTGATCTACCGACGATCAAGGGATCGCCCACCTTAAGGGCACACCAAGGAGTAGAGGCAAGTTATCCCCGAACCTTGTAAACCCTCCTTGTTAGCGATCTTGCTAGTTGTGTGTGGTTGCCTTCGTTTTCTGTTTCTGTTTTCTGCACTGCTTTATTTCCTTTGTTTCTTCCGCTGTGCTACTGATAAGGTTAAGTGCAGAAATTTGATAAGTGCCAAAGGTCAAAGTGATTGGATATATTCACCCCCCCCTCTAGCCATCCGGGTTCCAACAGCCCTTGTTTACCTTGATTTTTATAGAAAATTTTGATTTTTGTGTCAAACTTGGGAATGGTGATAGATACATGGTGAAATATATTTTTCTCAAGTAGGTATAGGTACCACAAACTTCTCCACAAAATTTGAGAATTTTTGGAGATTTGTGGAATTTTTGGCGCATTTCTGAATGTGGCCTGAAAAACTGATTTTCAGAGTATCAATTGACTGTCATGGGGGGCAGTCGACTGGTCAGGGCTGGATTGGATTTCCAGCAGCTGATTTGGGTCCAAATGATGGAAAACAAGTGTATGGGGGGCTAGTACACGTTGTTTATGATCATTGGGGATTAAAAGAACCAATAATTGGGATAGTGTTGGGGGCTTTTTGATGTATGGCAAAGGGGGAGAAGTGTTGGGTTTAATTTGGGAAACCCAACACACCTTTACAAGAAACCCTAGGTTTAGGGGGAGCTAAGATAAAGGGGGAGCATGGTTGCTCCATTCTTGACGTAAGGGGGACCTTGGAGAGGTTCTTAAAAAGCCTTTGTAAGTCTAATGTAGGGAGAGCTTGGGAGAAGCTTTAAAAAGCCCGGGTTGTGTGAAAAGTCCTGACTTGGAGGGTTAGGTGTGAAAAGTCCTGACTTGAAGGGTTAGGTGTGAAAAGTCCTGACTTGGAGGGTTAGGTGTGAAAAATTCCTAACTTGGAGGGTTAGGTGTGGGATGCCTTGGGATAGGATCCATGCATTGCATATGCATTGGCGGTGTAAGTCCAAGATGGAGTCTTAGCAGTGTAAGTCCAGTTGTTTGTTTAGGATTGTTTTTGCTATATATTACTATTTGTTTTCCCTAACTTAAACGTATTTCCAAACATCAAAAAGGGGGAGATTGTTGAGGCAATCTGTGGTCCGGAGTGACCATGTATTTTGATGTTTGGGCAAAGGGTTTAAGTTGGGTTTCCCTTGTGTTCTAATATGTGTATGTTAAGTGTGCAGGTTGTGCATGTTTACACATATTTACTTGGCTGGGCGGCCTTGGTACGGTGAAGGGTGGCATGGAGACAAGTTGGAGGTTTGTGTGCACCCGAGAGACCTTGGAGAGCAGGGACGATGAGCTGAGGGGCGCGGACTTCGAGGCATGCGTGAAGGATGGCATGGAGGCAAGCTGGAGGCTTGCGTGCATCCGAGGGACGGGAGCCGAATATGAAGAGGGCGCACAGGCAATAGTCGAGGATGCTGATGAGGAGTCAGTCAAGTCGTGAGGGTACGAGTGCTGTGTAATTGTACTCGGGAAGGAAAACCCTAGGTGTATGAGTGGGGCAGTCGACTGCCATTGGGGCAGTCGACTGATAAAACTCACAGAAAGGGAGTCGACCCTGGACCAGTCGACTGCCCCAGGGGCAGTCGACTGGTGGCACTCAGAATTCAAACGTTGGGTGCCAACAGTCGAATTTGAGTGGGGGGCAGTCGACTGGTGGCAGCCAAACAGAAGGTATGTCCTATTTAAGAGGGATTCGTTTTGGCCGGGCTCTTTGGCGAAATCTGCTTGGTTAGAGTAGATTAGTAGCCTTTGGTGCTCAGGGATTGTCGAGGTGTTGTGGCGAGGTTTCTCCACCCACAAGGAGCGACAAGGGCTAGCCGGAGGTTATCTAGGGAGTGATCCGCCGAAGGATTCTTGGATTAGTCACCCTTAGGGGTGGATACCAAGTAAATCGTTCTTGTTAGGTTGTTTGTTTTGATTATTATTGTTTTCGCTTGCGCAACTAACAACGTAGGTACAAGAAGAATCGAAGAATTGCTATTCACCCCCCCCCTCTAGCAACCGTACAAGATCTAACAGCCTTGAACCGCTGAGCCCTGAGAGCATAGGTCGTAGCTGACCATGAGCATAGGGCAGGACTCATGCAAGCGGGTGTCAGCAGAGCTCTCCGAGCGAGGGTGGAGCATCAACTGGACACCCTATTGTCAATGGAGTCTTCCCTACAGAGTTCCCGACGCCGGGAACGTTTGATGTCCGAGAGGGTTGTGGCCCTTACAGACGACCTACTCCGAGTGACTCAGGAGCGGGATCGACTTCAGGCGAGGGAGGAAAAGCCGTCGGGGGATGTTCGACTCCTGGAGACCTCAGCCTGGAAGCTGAATGAGCACATCAAGGACCAAGCGCACCAGCTAGCCTAGAAGGAAGACGATCTCGTGGCGACAGCTGATCGCCTAACCGACCTTGAGGAGGGTGCGGCCCAGGCACAATCGGAAGCTCTGTCGATTTCGAAAATACTCAAGGAGGCCCTGGAAGACCAGGCCAAAATGTCTTCTGAGGTGGCTCAGCTATAGATTGCCCAGGAGGCAACCGAGGCCGAGATGCGCGATCGCCGGGCTGCCGAGGACTCCCGTCTCAAGGAGGTCGAGGCGGAATTCAAGGCCAGATTCTTGGAGTCGGACGAGTTCAGTGATATCCTGGCCGGCCAAGTAATGAAACGTTTGAAGCAGGGTTTCCATGGTGCCATGGACCAGCTAAGGAAGGCTCAACTCCTGCCGCCAAACTCCGACCTGAGCATTATGAGTATTGGCCGAGTCCGGGAGGAGCTCCCGCCAAAAGACAAGGAGTTATAGAATTATTTTCCCCCTGGACCTTTCCATTCTTTCTGTTCATGCTTACTATCTTCTCCCAATGTACTCACTTTGATTACAATGAAAACATTTTCCAACTTACTGTCCTGAGCACATTTTTTGTTTGACTCCTCGGATCATTTGTCCTGGGTGTGAGGACCAAGGAAATTGAAGAGCCGGTATTTTTCCTCGACGCAAGGAGCCGGATAGCAAACTAACACTCCTGTAAAATAAGAGTCCCTTCCCGGCTCACGGGGCAAGGGAGACAAGGAGCCAATGCTCGTCTCCAGCGGCCTCTTAGGTTGATTTTGGGAACCCAGAGCCCCTCGTGGGACTAGGTATCTCCTGGGCCAAGATAATCTCGGGGGTTTTGGGTTCGATTTCGAGTGTGGGTCTTCCCAAGGTAGCCCTGAAAGATCGGCTGCCTAGCCCGAAGATATTCATCCTTGGGACCCGTATTGGCTCCCTTCTCTGTTGAGTGTCTAGTGAGTCCGCGAAATCCGAACAATCGTCTCCAGGCCCAAGGAGGTCCCTTGAATTGATTCATAAAGGTTTGCGAATTCCTAGGCACCACCAAAACATGCCAATCGACAGCGTCAAAAAAGTGGCGACACTTCGAGATGAGCGCCCATTATTGCACCGCGCCCCTGTTGAATGCGCGAGGGCGGCTATCACTATAAAGGTGGAAGGCTACACTGCTATTCCCTCTCCATCTTTTCCTCCTCCTCTTGTTAGGACCCATGAGTAAGGAAGGGAAAAGAGGTCGCAACTTGGAGGAGAAATCGGATAGGGAAGAGGTTCGCCTCCCGGAGGGGCGCGAAGCCACTTCTGCATCGGTTAAGCCAGGTGCTCTCAGAATCCTCTGTGAAGCGTATAACCTTCCAGTACATCCTCCACCCTTCCCCCTTCTGACAGGGGTCGTCTGCATCACCGGAGAGCATAGCAGAGATGGAACCACATGTTTCACCGGAGAGTCCAGCAGAGACATCACTTCTTTCACCAGGGAGCATAGCAAAGATGATGTCATCTCTTTCACCGGAGAGCATAGCAAATTCCTCCGGACTTTATATCAGAAAGTGTCTCCTGTTGGTTGCTCCCAGACCTATTTCAAATGCTCTCCACCTCCTGATCGCTCAATCCCCCGAGTTTTGGGAATCCATCGGTCGACCCCGCTCCGCAATGGTTGAAGCAAGGTTTCACATTAACATCTCCGCAGATCCGACGAATGGGAGTGTTGTGGCCGGGCGTCCACCCCTGCTTCCTCGGTGTCAGTTAGGCATGGATAGGTTGCCATCCAAGGGGAAGGAACTGTAGCTGCCACCTTTCCTTTTCCCCCTTTGTATTTTACTTTTCGTCTTTGTTTACAAATGTAAGTTGAATGTAAGGCGTAATCAGGACCTTTGAATGGAACTTGCTCGTCCTTTTACCTTCTGCATCCAGAGTGTTTCCTTTTCATCTATGAATTGTCACGAGGACGGTTTCGGCCTTAAACAACGTCCTTTGCCTTCCATGTTTTACCTTTAGCGGAGGACCAAGAGGTCCCAGTCACGGCCGAAGATTAGAGGTCGCCACCGCAATGAAGATGATTCTCAGCTCACCCGTCACAAGGAGACGGCTCCTAGCTCAGCGGCCAGACGGCGAAGTGAGACAATAGGGGAGAGCCCGTGCAAAGGAATGGCCTCCTTCACCGAATCCACTGATTGCATCCCCTCTGTATACCTATCTTTCATACTTTCTGGAGATGTCATTGTCAAGGTGTTCCCCTTAAAAATAAAGGGAAACTTATTACCTTTGATATGTAAGTGCCTCGAGTAATGATTGGATATCATGTTTGCCTTCCATGTCTGATGATGTTGTCTCATATCTGGTCGACTTGTGTTAGCCTTCTTCCACTACAAACCCCAAGCCTCCTCCCGTTCACGGGCAGAGGCTGCAGGGGCTACTCAGCTCCTGGTCGGGCCTCCGCAGCCCCCTAACCAGGCCTACTCGTCTTGGGCATTCGCAGCACCGCAAGGTGATAGGGTTTTATTTCTTGGTCGAGCGTCCATAGCACTCAGACCAAGCCTACTTACCTCGAGCATCCGAAGCACCGTGAGGTAATAGGGTTTTATTTCTTGATCGGGCGTCAGCAGCACCCAGACCAAGCCTACTTACCTCGGGCATCCGTAGCACCGCGAGATAATAGGGTTTTATTCCTTGGTCAGGTGTCCGCAGCACCCAGACCAAGCCTACTTACCTCAGGCATCCATAGCACTGCGAGGTAATAGGGTTTTATTTCTTGGTCGGGTGTCTGCAGCACCCAGACCAAGCCTACTTACCTTAGGCATCCGTAGCACCGCGAGATAATAGGGTTTTATTTCTTGGTCGGGCGTCCGCAACACCCAAACCAAGCCTACTTACCTCAGATATCCGCAGCACCGCAAGGTAATAGGGTTTTATTTCTTGGTCGGGCGTCCGCAGTACCCAGACCAAGTCTACTTACCTTGGGTATCCATAGCACTGCGAGGTAATAGAGTTTTAGACAGATGTATTGGCACTTTTATGAGGAGAAGTCTTCTTTATTTCATGACTGTCACTGCAAGGCAGCAAAAATACATAGACAAGTTCATAATATGCCTCACAAATCTTACCGAGTGCAACTGGGTAGGAGATAGTGCCCCGACCTCTTCGGCTTTTTGCCCTGGTCCTCCTGTGAATGGTATCTACCTCCGGCTAACTTTCTGACAACGGGGTGAGGTCTGCCCCACTGTGGGTCCCCGGGATCAGCGAGATCGATTTGCAGGGCTTCGTACGACTTCGTATTTTTTTCGGGACTCCGATCGTACTTCGCCGCTATAGCATCGCCGAGACACCAGCTAATCCCCCTTGACTTGAGTCACTTGGTCACCCACCGGAAATTTGATCTTCTGGTGGTAGACTGTGACCAATACCTGGAATATAGTGAGCGTCGGGCGTCCCAAGATGGCATTGTAGAATGAGGGAGCATCCACGACCAGGAAGGAGGTCCTCCTAGTCCTCTCCAGAGTGTCACTGCCTGACAACAGCGATAGGGTAATTTGCCCTATCGGCTGTACCTAGTCCTCTGGGCCGAAGGAGATCATAAGATCAGGATGTTGGCTCCGACTCGTCCCGATGGCGTAGTTCTCCAGTCGTCGGGTGTGAGCTTCTTTGCCCAGTAGGAATCTCCTCCGATAGGTCCCCTGGAGATCACCCCCACGTGTCCAGAGGGCGGGTCGCGTGCAGGAGCCTTGCCCTTCTTGGGGTCTCTTTTCAATGAGGGAGACCTACGGGGTGCGGCCCCCCAACTTCTCCCTCTCGAACGTAACCGAGACCTATGTCGAGTCTCGTTCTCTACCAATTGCCGTTGTCGGGGAGACAAGCTTCGCCGAGGGGACTTCCGGCGATACCCTGTCTTCTTCCACTTCCTCCGGAGTTTGGTGTTTGCTTCTTCATTCACTTTTCTCTTCAAGGCATGACACTCCTCGATGGAGCGCGTCGTACTGCCGCGGAATTTGCAGTACCTCATCAGCGGCTCTGGTTGCTACGTGTCGACTGTCTCCACCAGCTTCCTCCTACCAGCCCACTAGTCTTTCCCTAGGCGAAGGCCTTTTCCTCATGCTGGAGTCGAAGGTTCCCTCCTTTCTGACCGTACAACGGCTTGAGGAGGGACCCCGGCTGGGTCCTTGCGGTGGGCATGTTGCACTTCTTCCACATTGACGTGCTTGACGAAATGCCCCAGCAGATCATCGAAACTGGTGGGTGGCTTCTTCACCAAGGATCGGAAGAAATTCCTTTCCGAGAGCCCTTGGGTACAGGCGCTTACGAGGATCTTCGACGTCACAGTTGGCACATCCTGTGCCACTCGGTTGAACCGTTAGATGTAATCATTGAGTGACTCCTTTGGCTTCTGCTTTAGAGCAAATAGATTGAGCGTTGTCTTCTGATAGCGACGGCTGCTAGCGAAATAATAGAGGAAGACAGTTCTAAACTCCATGAAGGAATTGGTAGCCATTGGAACCACCGCTGGGCTACTCCTGATAGGGTGTTCAAGAACACCTGGCACTTTACACCATCGGTGTACTGGTGTAGGAGTGCCGCATTCTCAAATTTGCAAACGTGATCTTCAGGATCTGTCTTCCCATCGTAGTCAGCATCCCAAACCCACGGAACTACTTGGGCATGAGATCTTTTACGATCTCCAATGAGAAAGGGGTGGAGGGCGCCTTTGAGGAGGCCTTAGGTTCTTCCCTCCTCCCTGGTTCGTTCTCTTGTCTCAGTGTGCTGAAGGCTACTGAGTTGACCTTCTCTACATCTCCTAGAGAATCTCGCCGGTGGATCGGGCCTGCTTCGGCGTGTCCCCCCGGCGGTGAGATAGATCTTCGTGGTTGGGGGTGCGAAGTGGAGATTCTGGGGATCTCCTCTTGCACAGAAGCGACTCGCCATGAGGCGACCTGCTCGATTTGGTGCTGTTCTAGCGCCCCTTTGATAGCATTGGCCACCAGGCGATCTAACTCCTCCTTCATCAAAACGATGGATTGTCCCTCCGGTTTTGCCATCGGTGCTCCTTCTGGTGCTTTAATGGTTTTCCACAGACGATGCCAAACTTGTTTCGGAAGGAATCGACGTCGACGATCAGTCACCAGGGTTCAGCCCACAAGGATAATGACGAAGGAGGAAGAGCTTCCACCCTGCCAGATTAACACGAGCGTTAGGGGAACACGCCGGAGGTTGTCTGGCGGAGCCCACTCCGACGCTCAAGTCAGTGCCTGATCTTAAGAGATGGAAGGAAATAAGGACGAAAGTATGAGTTAGAATATGCGTAACCCCTTTACCTGAGGGGTTGGAATACCTTTTATACCTGAGGCGCCCGTCACACGTATCTCACGTTCTTCTCAACGTCCCCTCAATTATCGGTTACCGGATAATCTTCGTAACAGCCGTCGTAGCCATTAAGTCTGGACCGTTGTGATTATTAAGGCTTTAATGACCGCGTCTTATGGGTCATGATTATCCACAGATTCGAAAAAAGGGGACGGTTACTTGAGGTCAAGTGACCCTTGAGCTCCGCTACCCGAGGTGATCTCGGGGTCCTTTGGCCTAGGGGGGTCTCGGGCGTTCGCCTTCCTGAGGTGATCTCGAGACTTGATCTCCTGAAATGATATCGGGCATGTGTCATCCTGGAACGATCTCAGGAGTAGGTCTATTCGAGGTGACCTCGGGAGTCCACCTTCCCAAGGGAGCCTCGGGAGTCAAGGAAAGAGAGTTGTCCAGACTCAATAAATCTTGTCACATACCTTTTTCAATCCACGTATCAACCACGATATGTGCAACCCCATCAGCTACCATTAATGTCATTTATTCCTTCGCATTTAATACCCAAACTGTACTAAAATTTTTAATGTCATTTCTCAACGAACACATTTAAAATTATAGAATTCTGAAAAAAGAAGATTTAAATTTCATTTCCCCTAAAGGGCGTATCTAATTTTCATTTTATCCTCTCATCAACCGCTAACTCATAGCTAATCCAATAACTTATTCCAAAGCATTCGAACCATAATTCAAAAAACATAATAATCTTTTGATTCGAATGCATCTAAGTACACATACAATAGTAGTGCTATTGTTTAGTTGTCGTGTTAATTTAAAATTAATATGTACCAAAGTAATTTTTATTTTACTTTTTTATTATTTTAATTAATAAAATAAACTCTTTTTAATTATTTTATTTTACTATTCTTTTGTAATTAGATATAAAAAATAGAGAAAAAAATATGTTTATTTTTTTACTTTTTATTAATCTTTTTTATATTTTAATAATTAAAAATTTAAAGTTAACATTAAAAATAGATAAATTTAGAGGATTATTCCGTATTTAATGATTCATTTTTTAAAAAAATAGTTTAGCTCAATTTAATTAAACGAACCTGCCCTCGGGAGGGGAACAACCGGAAACGGTTGCTAATACCCCGTAGGCTGAGGAGCAAAAGGAGGAATCCGCCCGAGGGTCTCGCGTCTGATTAACTAGTTGGTGAGGCAATAGCTTACCAAGGCGATGATCAGTAGCTGGTCCAAGAGGAAGAGGAAAGAGAATAAAGATGATTATTCCATATTATTTTTCGATTGTGGTTTGGATGTTTTGGAAAATGATAATAGGTTAGCTGTGAGTTTGCGGTTAGCGGGAGGAGTAAAATGGAAATTAGATGTCGACAATTTTAGATGCACTCTTTTGAGAATTGCCAAATTAAGCTTTCATGTTCCATGTAATCACTAAGATTGATTTGAATATTGTGTCAACCTTCTTTCCGGAATCAAAGAAAGGGTTGGTATTTTATTAGCCACATAGCATGACTTCATGATATTGGTTATCTAGGCCACCTAAATCAAATTCTAGACCTTTAGGGTTTTATATTCCTACCAACCCTCATAATTAGTTGAACCTCCTTTTTACTCATGTACAAGCAGATCACCATCCAGGATAGTCCATGCAACATATATATAAAACCATGGAAACTCAGCATTCATCCTCACCTCAACTAGCAAGGCAAACAATATGGCTCGTTTTGATTTACTCACTTGTTGCCTCCCGGCCTTGTTAGCTCTGGCACTGATTGCGGAGACCTTCCTACCCTCACAAGCACAAGACCCTTCTCGGTTGAGCTTGAGCTACTACTCGAAGACATGCCCGACAGTGCAAGACATTGTGCGATCCGAGATGGACTGTGCGGTGAAAGCTAACCCTCGAAATGCCGCGTTTATCATCCGCCTCCATTTCCACGATTGTTTTGTTCAGGTCAGTATGCTAATTATATGTTTGATGTCAAGCAATTGTAGGTAAGAAAAGGTTTAGAGGAATTTCTAAATCTTATTCATCAACCAATTATGATAATGTTTAGGCAAAAATTTTATCATTATTTTTGGTATTGTTATATCATCTATCTGTCATAATTGCTACAACATAGTAAAAAAAAAATACTTAAACATAATTATAGCAATTACTCATCGCAACTGCTATAACTATATATATATGAATTATAGCTCTTGGGAACATGATTCAGTAGTAAATATTTGGGATAAGATTGTAGTGATCGGGAGTCAAAATTCGACAGAGGATTTCACTGTCTTTATAGACCTCGGCCTAGACACTTGCCACTCGAGGTTATCGGGCCTGGGAGGTCACTAATGTGACGGTTCTATATTATCTTTCTTAATTTCAGGGGTGTGATGGATCAGTATTGCTAGATGACACTGCGATCTTGATAGGAGAGAAGCATGCCGATCAAAGCGTGAACTCCCTTCAAGGCTTCGAGTTGGTGGACAAGATCAAGGAGAAGGTAGAAGCCGAGTGCCCAGGCGTCGTCTCCTGCGCCGATCTCCTTGCTATAGCAGCAAGAGACGCAACCCTCCTGGTACAATTTTTTTTATTAATTCTCATATTATTTATGCATGGATTATCATTTTGTAAAAAATTATTGGATCATTGTTGTAGGTGGGAGGACCTTATTGGGATGTGCCAGTAGGGAGGTTGGATTCTAAGACGGCCAGTGTGGATTTAGCGAACTCAGATATCCCAACTCCTCAGCAAAATCTGGCCACCTTGATCGCCAAGTTCTTGGAGAAAGGGCTGTCTGTCACTGACATGGTTGCCCTCGTGGGCTCGCACACGGTGGGCATGTCCCGGTGCGTCAACTTCCGGGACCGCATCTACGGCGGCGACTTCCTGCTCACCTCCAAGAACGACGCGGCGTCGCAGTCGCACCTCGCCAAGCTCAAGGAAGTGTGCCCGGCCGACGGCGGCGACGACAACGTCGCCGGATTGGACTACTACTCCCCCTACGTGTTTGACAACGCCTTCTTCGAGTCCCTGCTGCAGGGCTCCGGCGTCCTGAACTCCGACCAGGAGATGTACTCCAGCTTCCTCAGCTTCCAGACCTCGCACATCGTCGACAAGTATTGGGCCGACCCCGCCGCCTTCTTCAAGGACTTCGCCGACGGCATGGTCAAGATGGGCAACATCACTAATCCGGAAGGAGGCGAAGTGAGGAAGAACTGCAGATTCATCAACACTTAATTAATCTTAATTAGTAATATAAAAATATTTAAATATATGTGATGTGAGGAAGCAAGGGAAGGGAAGGACTATAATTTAAATATTGAGGTTACGTTCTAGAAAATAATGTTTGAGAGATTTCATATTATATATGTGTGTGTTATAATCAATAATTAATATCATGTTAATTTGCTATTTTTACTTTTAAACATATATGTCACTATTTGTGTATTAATTAATGATCATATGATTAATATTTAATTTGCTCTGCGTGACCCCATTAAAGCCTTAACAAGTCACTGTCTTTTATTTTATTCTCAAATCAAATGATTCTTGGATTGTGGGCTTAATTTGGCAGCTTTAATCCCAAGTTCAATATTTGAATATTTTGCAATGTATGTTTGGGCTATTTAGAAGGAGATTTATTGTTGGGCATATGAGGATCATAAATCTAGTAGACCTCTTAATATCGATTGGGTTGTTTTTTTTTTTTTTTAGGAATTCCGAAATGCTCAGATAGCTAACTGGTCCTCCCCCATGATTTTTGCTCTCTCTTCCACTGAAATTTATTGGTCAAAGCCCCCATCGAACATTTCAAGTTAGACGTTGATGCAAGGTTTGATGTGACGAGAGGTCACTTTTGTGTTGGTGCTGTAATTCAAGATCATGAAGATTTTGTCCAAGTTGCGTTTGCTTTTGGTATTCGTTACCCAAGTAGTATCTTGTTTGCTAAGATTTTTATTATTCTTCATAGTCTCCAATTTGTTATGCGAGTAGATTTTGACAAGGTTTTGGTTTCTTCATATTCTTCCTTAGTTGTCTAAGCAGTGATTTCTACTTTAGAGAATTATCATCCTGATAGTGGCAATGTTAGAGTTTGGTGACCCGAATTTAATTTGATCCGTTAATTTATTATTAGATGTTTTCTTATTAATATGTTAATTAACAGATTTTTTATAAATTTGTTAATTAAAAGTTTCGTTATTAATTTTTCATTTGACTAAGTATCCTAAGGTCTCTATAAATTGTGTATCTCATGAACAAGTTTAATAAATCAAGAAAGTTATTTGGTTACCTATTCTTTCTTTCTCTCTACCTCTCTTTTCTCTCTACTTCTCTTTACTTTATCAGAGCCGCCGACTTTATATTCCACCGTTCATATTGATTTTTCCTCCTCTGCACGTGGTTTTTCCCGTCAAGGGTTTTCCACGTAAATCTTGTGTGTATTCTCTATTGTTCTTGTTGTCGTTTTTCGTACTAATCTCGTTACAAGTGGTATCAGAGCAAGGTTGGTTTTGAAGATTTCAACCGGGATTAATGACAACGGCAAGCATAAAGTATGATATTCCGCTTTTGGATCGCAACACCAGGTTTACGCTGTGGCAAGTTAAAATGCGAGCGGTGCTAGTGCATCTGGACTTGGACGACGCACTATTCAGGATAGACAACATGCCCTCGACATGGACAAAGGAGGAAAAGGAACGTAAGGATCAAAAAGTCCTATCTCAGATCTACCTTCACCTATCGAATGAGATTTTACAGGATATTTTGAAGGAGAAATCCACTGCTGCACTATGGCTAAAACTGGAGCAGTTGTGCATGAGAAAAAGTCTTACCAACAAACTGGGTCTGAAACAACATTTGTATTCTCATCGCATGGCAGAAGGTACGTCGTTAAGAGATCACTTGACCGTGTTTAAGGAAATCGTCTCTAACCTAGAGGCTTTGGTGGTCAAATATGACGATGAAGATTTAGCATTGAGCTTACTGTGTTCTTTACCCTCGTCATATACGGCTTTTAGAGATACTATTTTATATAGTCGTGATACTCTTACATTGAATGAAGTTTATGATTCATTATTTTCAAAAGAGAAAATGAAACAGCTTGTCGAAGGATCTGAGACTCAGGGTGAGGGTCTTATTATTCGAGGAAGGACTCATGAGGAAGACTCTGATGGTAATATCAGGGGCAGGTTGAAATCCAGAAATAGCGAAAAGATCTATAATTATTGCAAGAAGAAGAGTCACATCAAATCAGAATGTTACAAGTTGCAGAATAAACATAAAAGGGCAGGTGAAAATTCGAGGGGAAAACAATCAGAGAAATCTGGTGAGGCTGATGTTGTCGAAAATCACAGTGATAGTGAACTTCTCGTTGCATCTGATGATAATTTAAAATAGAGTGAGGAATGGATTCTTGATTCTGGCTGTACGTTTCATATGTGTCCCAATCGGGACTGGTTTTCAACATATGAAACAGTTTCAAGTAGTGTCATTTTGATGGGCAATAATACATCCTGCAGAATCGCTGGCATTGGTACGGTCAGAATTAAGATGTTTAATGGTGTCATTCGGACACTTGGTAATGTGAGGCACGTCCTTGATTTGAAGAGAAATATGATCTCTTTGAGTATTCTTGATTCTAAAGGGTACAAGTACACTGGTGAAGGTGAAGCTGTGAAGGTCAGTAAAGGGTCTCTTGTTGTAATGAAGGGACTAAGGAGAACCACCAGTTTATATGTTCTGTAAGGATCCACAGTAATAGGTGATGTTGCCGTCATAAGGTGACATTGATAAAAGAAGATCACTTACAAGAATCTTGTAAGGAAATTATTTGGTTGAAAAAACTCTTCAATGAGCTTAACGAAGACTTGCAGATTACTACAGTCTTTTGTGATAATCAGAGTGTCATTTTCCTTACGAAGGATCAGATGTTTCATAAGAGGACAAAGCACATTGATGTGAGGCACTCCCTATAAACAAGTTTAAACATTGCTTAGACTTGGTTGGTGCTAGATGATGAGATTTGCTTGTGAGGCTTTTGTGGAAGAGGTGGAGAATGTTCTTTTGAAGATTTGTGGAATTCGCGTCAAGGTGGAGATTGTTAGAGTTTGGTGACCCGAATTCAGTTTGATCCGTTAATTTATTATTAGATATTTTCTTATTAATATGTTAATTAATAGATTTTTTATAAATCTCTTAATTAACAGTTTCGTTATTAATTTTTTATTTGACTAAGTATCCTATGGTCTCTATAAATTGTGTATCTCATGGACAAATTTAATAAATTAAGAAAGTTATGTGGTTACCTTTTCTTTCTTTCTCTCTACCTCTCTTTTCTCTTTACTTCTCTTTACTTTATCAGAGCCGTCGACTTTGTATTCCATCGTTCATAGTGATTTTTCTTCCTCTGCACGTGGCTTTTCTCGCTAAGGATTTTCCACGTAAATCTTTTGTGTATTCTCTATTGTTCTTGTTGTCGTTTTTCGTACTAATCTCGTTACAGATAAAGATTCAATCTCTTCTTACTTCTTCTATCTTTATTTCTACGGCAATTTACCGAAAGGCGCACCCAAAAATGGGTATTTACCAAAAGGCGTCCCATGGTTTCAATGTTACCAAAGGGCGCACATATTTTAGTAAACTTCCTCTTATACCCCTACTGTCAATCAAGTACTGCATGCAATTCTCTTTCCCTTTCTCTTTCTCTTTGTCAGTAACGAATTTCGAGATGGACGTACGTACCTTTCTCAAAAAGATGTTCCTTTATATTTTGATAATAATATTATGGAACCTTTCTCAAAACAAAAAAATATTAAAATTAATTAAAATATTTTTATTAAATAAAAACTAAAAGAACATTTCAGCCGCCCACGTTGGGCCTGAAATGATTCCATTTCAGGCCCAACGTGGGGCTGAAATGTTTCCATTTCAGGCCCAACGTGCCCAATATTAAGGGTCTTTTCTCGATTCTTTGTTATTACATTTTAACACCTCGGAGAAGTCCAAATAAATAATGGATAGCAAATTTGAACTCCTTGTAACCTCAGAAATCCACAGGAACTGAAATTTTTACAATCGGAGCTCTCTAGGTCAATCAGTGGCCTTTTGGAGTCATTGGGGCCTGAAATGGAAAAATACGTGGGCCTGAAATGTTTCCATTTCAGGCCCCAATGACTCCAAAAGGCCACTGATTGACCTAGAGAGCTCCGATTGTAAAAATTTCAGTTCCTGTGGATTTCTGAGGTTACAAGGAGTTCAAATTTGCTATCCATTGTTTATTTGGACTTCTCTGAGGTATTAAAATGTAATAATGAAGAACCGAGAAAACATCACGTTGGGCCTGAAATGGGCACGTTGGGCCTGAAATGGAACCATTTCAGGCCCACGTTGGGCCTGAAATGGAATCATTTCAGGCCCAACGTGGGCCTGAAATGGTTCCATTTCAGTCCCAATGACCCTAAAAGGCCTAATGTGTCAAAATTCACTATTTGACCTAGAGAGCTCCGATTGTAAAAATTTCAGTTCCTGTGGATTTTTGAGGTTACAAGGAGTTCAAATTTGCTATCCATTATTCATTTGGACTTCTACGAGGTATTAAAATGTAATAATGAAGAACCGAGAAGAAATCACACATTAGGCCTTTTAGGGTCATTGGGCCTGAAATGGTTGGACACCTATTGTATTGGTGATATCTAATATATAGATGTTTGGACACCTAAAATATCATCTCCTACCTCTGACCTCTCTATTCATATGAATTTTCAGAAATCCAGATATGGGAGGTCCATCAGTGAGTTTTGACCAAAACTCACTGATATTTCTAAACTACTCCTATTTGATTGGTGATATCTAATATATAGATGGTTGGACACCTAAAACATCATCTCCTACCTCTAACCTCTCTATTCATATGGAATTTTCAGAAATCCAGATATGGGAGGTCCATCAGTGGGTTTTGGTCAAAACTCACTGATATTTCTAAACTACTCCTATTTGATTGATGATATCAATATATAGATGTTTGGACACCTAAAACATCATCTCCTACCTCTAACCTCTCTATTCATATGGAATTTTCAGAAATCCAGATATGGGAGGTCCATCAGTGGGTTTTGGTCAAAACTCACTGATATTTCTAAACTACTCCTATTTGATTGGTGATATCTAATATATAGATGTTTGGACACCTAAAACATCATTTCCTACCTCTAACCTCTCTATTCATATGGAATTTTCAGAAATCCAGATATGGGAGGTCCATCAGTGGGTTTTGGTCAAAACTCACTGATATTTCTAAACTACTCCTATTTGATTGGTGATATCTAATATATAGATGGTTGGACACCTAAAACATCATCTCCTACCTCTAACCTCTCTATTCATATGGAATTTTCAGAAATCCAGATATGGGAGGTCCATCAGTGAGTTTTGACCAAAACCCACTGATATTTCTAAACTACTCCTATTTGATTGGTAATATCTAATATATAGATGTTTGGACACCTAAAACATCATCTCCTACCTCTAACCTCTCTATTCATATGGAATTTTCAGAAATCCAGATATGGGAGGTCCATCAGTGGGTTTTGGTCAAAACTCACTGATATTTCTAAACTACTCCTATTTGATTGGTGATATCTAATATATAGATGTTTGGACACCTAAAACATCATCTCCTACCTCTAACCTCTCTATTCATATGGAATTTTCAGAAATCCAGATATGGGAGGTCCATCAGTGGGTTTTGGTCAAAACTCACTGATATTTCTAAACTACTCCTATTTGATTGGTGATATCTAATATATAGATGTTTGGACACCTAAAACATCATCTCCTACCTCTAACCTCTCTATTCATATGGAATTTTCAGAAATCCAGATATGGGAGGTCCATCAGTGGGTTTTGGTCAAAACTCAGTGGGTTTTCAGAAATATCAGTGGGTTTTGGTCAAAACTCACTGATGGATCTCCCATATCTGGATTTCTGAAAATTTCATATATATGAATAGAGAGGTTAGAGGTAGGAGATGATGTTTTAGGTGTCCAAACATCTATATATTAGATATCACCAATCAAATAGGAGTAGTTTAGAAATATCAGTGAGTTTTGACCAAAACCCACTGATGGACCTCCCATATCTGGATTTCTGAAAATTCCATATGAATAGAGAGGTTAGAGGTAGGAGATGATGTTTTAGGTGTCCAAACATCTATATATTAGATATCACCAATCAAATAGGAGTAGTTTAGAAATATCAGTGAGTTTTGACCAAAACCCACTGATGGACCTCCCATATCTGGATTTCTGAAAATTCCATATGAATAGAGAGGTTAGAGGTAGGAGATGATGTTTTAGGTGTCCAAACATCTATATATTAGATATTACCAATCAAATAGGAGTAGTTTAGAAATATCAGTGGGTTTTGGTCAAAACTCACTGATGGACCTCCCATATCTGGATTTCTGAAAATTCCATATGAATAGAGAGGTTAGAGGTAGGAGATGATGTTTTAGGTGTCCAACCATCTATATATTAGATATCACCAATCAAATAGGAGTAGTTTAGAAATATCAGTGAGTTTTGACCAAAACCCACTGATGGACCTCCTATATCTGGATTTCTGAAAATTCCATATGAATAGAGAGGTTAGAGGTAGGAGATGATGTTTTAGGTGTCCAAACATCTATATATTAGATATCACCAATCAAATAGGAGTAGTTTAGAAATATCAGTGAGTTTTGACCAAAACCCACTGATGGACCTCCCATATCTGGATTTCTAAAAATTCCATATGAATAGAGAGGTTAGAGGTAGGAGATGATGTTTTAGGTGTCCAAACATCTATATATTGATATCATCAATCAAATAGGAGTAGTTTAGAAATATCAGTGAGTTTTAACCAAAACCCACTGATGGACCTCCCATATCTGGATTTCTGAAAATTCCATATGAATAGAGAGGTTAGAGGTAGGAGATGATGTTTTAGGTATCCAACCATCTATATATTAGATATCACCAATCAAATAGGAGTAGTTTAGAAATATCAGTGAGTTTTGGTCAAAACTCACTGATGGACCTCCCATATCTGGGTTTCTGAAAATTCATATGAATAGAGAGGTCAGAGGTAGGAGATGATATTTTAGGTGTCCAAACATCTATATATTAGATATCACCAATACAATAGGTGTCCAACCATTTCAGGCCCAATGACCCTAAAAGGCCTAATGTGTGATTTCTTCTCGGTTCTTCATTATTACATTTTAATACCTCGTAGAAGTCCAAATGAATAATGGATAGCAAATTTGAACTCCTTGTAACCTCAAAAATCCACAGGAACTGAAATTTTTACAATCGGAGCTCTCTAGGTCAAATAGTGAATTTTGACACATTAGGCCTTTTAGGGTCATTGGGACTGAAATGGAACCATTTCAGGCCCACGTTGGGCCTGAAATGATTCCATTTCAGGCCCAACGTGGGCCTGAAATGGTTCCATTTCAGGCCCAACGTGGGCCTGAAATGTTTCCATTTCAGGCCCAACTCAGGTCCAACGTGATGTTTTCTCGGTTCTTCATTATTACATTTTAATACCTCAGAGAAGTCCAAATAAACAATGGATAGCAAATTTGAACTCCTTGTAACCTCAGAAATCCACAGGAACTGAAATTTTTACAATCGGAGCTCTCTAGGTCAATCAGTGGCCTTTTGGAGTCATTGGGGCCTGAAATGGAAAAATTTCAGGCCCACGTTGGGCCTGAAATGGACGTTGGGCCTGAAATTTTTCCATTTCAGGCCCCAATGACTCCAAAAGGTCACTGATTGACCTAGAGAGCTCCGATTGTAAAAATTTCAGTTCCTGTGGATTTCTGAGGTTACAAGGAGTTCAAATTTGCTATCCATTATTTATTTGGACTTCTCCGAGGTGTTAAAATGTAATAATAAAGAATCGAGAAAAGACCCTTAATATTGGGCACGTTGGGCCTGAAATGGAAACATTTCAGCCCCACGTTGGGCCTGAAATGGAATCATTTCAGGCCCAACGTGGGCGGCTGAAATGTTCTTTTAGTTTTTATTTAATAAAAATATTTTAATTAATTTTAATATTTTTTTGTTTTGAGAAAGGTTCCATAATATTATTATCAAAATATAAAGGAACATCTTTTTGAGAAAGGTACGTACGTCCATCTCGAAATTCGTTACTGACAAAGAGAAAGAGAAAGGGAAAGAGAATTGCATGCAGTACTTGATTGACAGTAGGGGTATAAGAGGAAGTTTACTAAAATATGTGCGCCCTTTGGTAACATTGAAACCATGGGACGTCTTTTGGTAAATACCCATTTTTGGGTGCGTCTTTTGGTAAATTACCGTTATTTCTATTAATCATATTATCTGAGTAGCTAATAAGTTGGCTCATAGTATCACTCGTTTCACTCTTTCTAATCCTTCTCCCAAATCTTGGATTGAACGTGTGCTCCATTCTTGGATTGTTTTTAGTTCTCTTGATGGTCTATAATATTTTATCATCCCCTCAAAAAAAAAAAAAATATTATATTAATTTGCTTAATTAAGTTTCAAACATATCACTCTTAATTGATATTGATTATCCGGGGAAATCCGTCCGAGCAAGGCACCTCCTATGCAATTCCGTGCAAGCGAGAGGCCTCCTATGAGCCTCGCTCGGTGGCTCTCTCCTTGCCACATGCATAATAGCTATGATAGGTGAAAGGATCCTTGTGGGGGGTATAGAATCGACCCTAGTGAAGCAGCCTATGATATCAAGCCGGACGGATCTAGAAATTAAAGTTAGACTAGGCTATAACTGAGATTATCTTTGTCTTAATCTGCGCGTATTGGAGCTCAAATAATTAAAATGATAAGAGTTGATGAAAGAAAGATATACGGGACTCATTTTCTCTTTTTCCTCGTTTTAATCGATAAATCTCGATATTAACTCATATTTAATATCAATTATATACAGTTTTTAAAATAATGATATAATATATATATATATATATATATATATATATATTATTTATTCATACATAAAAAAAAATAACTATACTCCTTTTACAGAATTATCCTAAAGATAAATCTACTATCGAGTTTTTTTTAAAACTAGAATCTATAAAAAAAATAGTTTAACATTTTAATTTAATCCTAAATAATTAATCCTCAGAATTGTTTAAATTAATCAAATGATTTTATCAATTTAAATCATTTAATTTTATTATTATTAAATCATTTACAACTTACCCTCTTAATTTCTTAACAAATCAAAATCACGTTTTAATTATTTTTTAATTGTCAATAAATTACAATTATTCTCAATTAATCAAACAAAACTTTTCTTCATCCTTACCGTATTTATTTAATTAATTAATTCAATAATCCGAACTCTTTTTCTTTCTAACTTTTTTTTCTTTCTTTACTTCTCTTTCGTTGATGCAAAGCCTTACATTTCTTCATTCCCCTTCTTCTCCATCGCGATGCAACTAGTGAAACGTCTATTGCTTTTCTTCTTTCCTCTCCATCTTCTCGCTCACGATGCAAAATCAACAAAAAAAAAACTTGAAAAATTCAGAGGAAAGAAAACTCCTATTGCTTCTTCTTCTTTCCTCCTCTTTTCTACTTCTTCCTCATCTTGGCAGGCAATGATCACTAGATAGACGCAACCAAAGATGGATCCAAGTAGGGTTGTGCTATAGCCCAGGACAACCCTTACTTGATCCGTCTCTGATATCAAGTGTACAACCCAATTGTTGTGGCCCATGACACACAATCTTCTTCTGTGTGCCCAGTCGGCTAATGATGCGTTATTTGTGCGGTCTTCTATGTGGCTCACCTAACTGTCTACATGGCTCGTGCGGTAGTCCACATGGCCACCCTTTTTCGTTGACTATGTAAGATTCAACGATGCTAGGTATGAGTCCTCTGGCCTTTCGTCTTTCTTGTGCACTTGTGAGCCTTATTCTTTCAGTTCTGAGCTGATTTAACCGGCCACGCCAATGCTCGTTGACATGCGTTGACTTGTAGGAGACTCAGGTTCGACTGATCGAAAACTGCCACTACCGCAGCTCCGAGGAGAGGAGAGGAGAGACCCAAGTGCACATAAAGAGCTCCATTATATATTTAGACTCTTTTAGCAATGATTTGAATTAGAAATTTATTTATTTACGATATATTATGTGTTAAATTAAGCATCTGAATAGTTAAAGTGCCCAACTAGTAATGGGTAAAAATGAGAACATTTTATATTCGTGTGTGTTGGATGTATCATGTTAAAATGTAATTTGTTGTTATTTCAACTTTTAATTAGTTAGTTATGTTTGTTTGGATCTAATTAATTTTTAACATATTAAATGCAAATTGATCTTAATTTATAGACATGTAACCAACTTGTTCTTCCGTCTGTTTTGATTGCCCCTATAATTCTTTCCCTCCTCCTCTTATTCAAAGGGATGAATAAAAGGAAAGCAGGAGGTCGAAATTCTTCCATTAGTTCTCAGTGTCCCCTTTTCTGTACTTCTCTCCTAGTGTCCTACCGCCTTGATTTAGATTTTGTATCTAAGAATCCAATAACATGGTGAGATTTAGCAATGTCCTTGTCACAATCGTAAACTTGCTTGCCCTTGTTATCTCCTTTCCAATCATCGGCATAGCAGTATGGTTTCGACTACAACCCTCAACCGAGTGTGAGCACTTCCTCCAATTTCCCCTCCTCACGTTGGCTTCATTGGCTCACGCTTTCGCATTTCCATCTTCTTGTGGGTTTATCTTTTCCTTATTTTCTTATTGATTCTTGCCACCATCATCTTCTCTGTGTTTGCCGTTGTCATTGCGAACAAAGGTATCCGTGAAGTAGTATCGGGGAGGGGGCACGAATCTTTCGCAAATGCAGGTAGTTAATATGTTTCTTCCCAAATTGTTTAGCACGCGATAATGATTTCTTTTCGATATATTAGTTTTGTTCATTTTGTTCGATGTAGTCGGGGTGTTGTAAGCCTCCACCCTTTTGTGGATTCACTTACATGAATGCTACCAATTGGGCAATTCCTAAGGGCGGCCTTGCTTCATCGAATATTGATTCCAAGTCATGGAGCAACGAACAAGAACGCCTTTGTTACAAATGCAACGCGTGCAAGGCAGGGTTCATGGACACCTTCAAGGGAGGATGGAAAAAGATCGCCATCTTCGACATACTTATTGTTTTCCTTATCATAATGTATTCACTTGGTTGCTGTGCTCTTAGGAATAATTGTTGGAGGAGAATGGGCTCGTTTCGGAGATTTTACAATAAATTAAAATTATAAAATTAATTCCAACTTATCCGTTGAGTGACCCCGACTGCCTTTTTCCCAAGCAGCAGTCTCCCGAGCTGAATTCCAGAGCTCTCGACTGGATCTTCCGAGCTGCAGACTCAGTCTCCCGAGCTGCCGACTGAGCTGCCAACTCGGTCTCCCGAGCTGCCGACTGAGCTGCCGACTCGGTCTCCCGAGTTCCCGAGTGAAGCTCCCGAGTGAGTTTCCCGAGCTGCCGACTCGAGTCTCCCGGCCGGGTTTCTCGAGCAGTAGTCCTGAGCAGTGGCTCCCGAGCTCCCGAGCGGAATTCCCGAGCTGGAATTCCCGAGTGGAGTCTCCCGACTAGGATCTCCCGAGCCCGAGCAGAAGTATATTCCGAGCTCCCGAGCCAAGCTCCTCAGTATCTGAGCAGTAGTTGGGCGTCTCCTGACCGACCAAGAATTTGTTGAGGCCTGCGCAGCGCAGTTTCCTTAAAACAAATTCGTCCTCCTCCGATGGTGCTTCGAGGCTCAGATGGACGTCTATCTCTCAGGATACAACAGCCAACCACGGGTACAACGGAGCACTCGTTGCTCGTGGCGAACTGAGAATGTACCCGAACACTATCTCAAGAGGTCGGGAACGAGGTGGAGTGGAGGAGAATCTCACTGTATTATCTCTGTCGTCTGTTTTGTTCTCGGTCACGGCCTCCTTATATAGGCTAAGACCTCCGCAGTCGTAAATTGTTGGTGCTTGGATGGCTAGAGGGGGGGGGGGGTGAATGTAGCCAGACACTCAAATAATCGCCTCTTTAAAATCTTCTGCGATCAGGGTTAGCAGCAGCAGAAATAAAACATATAGAGAAAGACAACCTTAACAGAAACGCAGAAATGAAGAACACACAAACCAATCGCTAAGACGGAGATGTACAAGGTTCGGGGATAACTTGCCCCTACTCCTTGGCGTGCCCGTGAGGTGGGCAATCCCTTGATCGTCGGCAGATCAAGCCCCGGTGAACCCGGATATCAAATGCCTCCTTCTCGGTGGAGAAACCTCTCCACACAAAGTCTCCAGATGATACAAGTTAAGCTAATGAGACAATAGAAGGAATCGCTCACAAGTATGTAGCAGGAACACTTAAGCTCAAAGCGCTACAGAGAGCACAAACACAGCCCAGCCAAACTCCTCAAGTTTTCTATCTGTTCTTCTTTACTCCTCTGCATCTCCGCTTCTTCTTAAGCTCTGCTCACCATCGCCAGGCTCCATCAGCACCCACTGAGCCACAGCCTGACCCACTGACTCCTCTGAGCACTCAGTCCACTGAAGACCTCTTCAGCTGAGCCTCCGTCAGTCGCCAGCCGCGCCAGGAAGTCGTTGAAACCTGAAACCAGAATACATACAAACCTGCTCAATGGAAAGTCCCCAGTTGACTCTCCTCCATTGTTTGAATCCTCCCTGTCTAACCTGTACACTGATCAGAGGCTTAGCAAATGCATATCAAACAATATCAGCAAGTAGCAGAGAAAACACAGAGAAAAACAGACGCGATCAGAAGTCTGACAGCATATTTGAATTAAAGTTACAGCTACTGATCGGTCCACAGACCGATCAGAGATGAACCTGATCAGTCACCAGACCGATCAGGGAAAGCCCTGAACGATCAGGCTCCAGCCTGATCGGTCCACAGTGAGAAACTGGGATCGTGGACTAACCTGTGATCGGTCACCAGACCGATCAGGGATTGTGGATCGGTCACCGGACCGATCCATCCCTTTGCTGAACTTTCCTCCAGCTCCCGCAGGCAAAAACCCCTGATCGGTCACCTGACCGATCAGGTTGTGCCCTGATCGGTCTGGTGACCGATCAGGTCACTCCTTGACCGATCAGGAGCCATCCTGATCGGTCGGGATGAGGAATGTCGCGACATTTGATAGGTCATCGGACCGATCAGGGTTTCTCTCAAAGACCTACTGATCTCTCTCTGATCGTTCACCAGAACGATCAGAGGCCAAGTAGAAACCCAGCAGAAGCTTCTGTTCTCTCCCTGATCGTTCACCAGAACGATCAGACTTCTCTGGATCGGTCACCAGACCGATCCACAACAGGGAGCTCGTGCCAACTCCCTGATCGGTCTCCAGACCGATCCAGTGACTCCCAATTCAACTCTAAGTCTAGAGAACAAGCTCCCTTGCCTTCTCTGACTCGTGCTCAGTCCCCCGGACCAAGACTCCGTGCCCAGCTTCACTCACTAGGACTTCATTTAACCTAGCTTCACTCGCTAGGACCTGACTTCACTCACCAGGATTTCGGTCACCCGGCTTCACTCACCGAGACCTGGCTTCACTCACTGGGATTTCATTCAACCTAGCTTCACTCGCTAGGACCTGGCTTCACTCACCAGGGTTTCGGTCACCCGGCTTCACTCACCGGGACCCGGCTTCACTCACCGGGATTTCATTCAACCTAGCTTCACTTGCTAGTGTTGGGTTCTCCCAGCACAAAATCATAAAAACGCAGCGGAAACAAGAACCCAAACAAGAACCCACGAGCGATCCATGCGAAAGAAAAACTCGTACAAAGTTGATCTACATCTACTTCTAAAGAAGATATACCTTTGGAGCGTGCCCTTTGCTTATCCTGCTCGTCCAAGGTGCACCGGATCTCTTGCACGTTCAAGTGTCCGTGCCTCTATTCGTATCCACATGAACATAATCTCTCAACTTCGAGAGAGCTACCTTAGTTGTGCTAGCAACTTGAGGTAGCTCGTAGAACACCAAGAACCCTACAATAGGGTTTCGGCCAAAAGAGGAAGATGAGGGAGGGAAGAAGAAAGGGAAGAACGAGTGGTGAAGAAGCTCTCATCCAAAGTCACAAGGCCCTCTTTTATACTCATCCCATGAATATGAAGAGGTTTGTATCTCTTTTGCTTCCCAATAAAGAGCACATCTTTTCATGTGGCTCTTTATCATTTCCCATGCAAGAAAAGAATCTTTTCTTTTCCCTTTATTAAACACTTTAATGAATATCTCTTTAATCCCGACCAGGCCCCTCGGGCTTTCGACCGGTCTCCCGACCAAGTCTGCCGAGTGCCGAGCTCCCGACCCAGTCTGCCGAGCTCCGACCCAATCTGTCGAGCTCCGACTCAGTCTGCCGAGTGCCGACCCAGTCTGCCTAGCTCCGACCCAGTCTGCTGAGCTCCGACCTAGTCTGCTAAGCTCCAACTTAGTCTGTCGAGTGCCGACCCAGTCTGCCGAGTGTCGACTCAGTCTACCAAGCAGATCTCCCGATCTGACTTCCCGAGTTCCCAACTCAGGCTCGGGCATCCCGAGCTCCCAACTCGGGCTCGGACTCCCGCTCGGGCTTCCCGAGTTCCCAACTCGGGCTCGGACTCCCGAGTTCCCAACTCGGGATCCCACTCAGATTTCCCGAAGCATTGTGTCCTTTGTGTGTGACCCAATAGGTTCTCGTGACGTTGGCAATGCGCCTAAACACTTTAGACACATAAGCAATAAGCGGCATCTAACAATGCATCATTGCTACCCAAGTAACAAGAAAAGTCGAGATCCGACTAAACCTCCGTGACTATGATAATGTATGACCTTGTCCTTCTATCCTTGATATCTAGATTGACCAATGAGGCATAGACCGTGTCATCCTCAATCAATATTGTGTTTCTTGATCCCCGAGTAGACTCACTCAAGCAAATGAGCTCAATGTCTCATATTGACTCATTTGAGCATGACCATGCGTTTCAGTAGTCCTACTCGATCAAGGGGCCCACAGATATCACTCCCGTCATATGGGAGGGATAGATCTCATCTACATCACTCACATCCCTCCGCATAATTCATTACATACCCAGTGATCGCCTTTATAGTCCACCCTGTTACGGGTGACGTTTGACGTTTGACGATACCAAAGTACATAACTCCTTATGTAGGGAACCGCAGGTCTAAGGACTATTCATACCAATAGTCACATGAGAAAGTCTATGACACTCATATGACAATCTATGAAACTTTCTCATGGCGGGTCATTCAGTATACATTCTCCAATGTATACCCATATGTCAACTTGATATCACATATCCATAACTTGTGAGCTCAAGTCATCAGTTGACCTACATGCTAGTTTCCATGCATTAATATTGTCCCTGAATATTAATGCTTGACTAGGAATAATTTAGTGTAGTGTTCTCTACATTATCTCACTATCGATTCAATCAATCGATATAATATAGATAAGAACCTACTACACAAGGACATTATTATACTTAGTCATTCGACACAGAATACAAAGTAAGTATAATAATCAAACATGCCTTTATTAATGATAGAATATGATACAAAATGCCCCTAGTCAATCATCACATAATTGACTCTAGGGCTCCTACTAACAACTAGGACCTAGCTTCACTCACCAGGGTTTCGGTCACCCGGCTTCACTCACCGGGACCCGACTTCACTCACCGGGATTTCAGTCACCTGGCTTCACTCACCAGGACCCGGCTTCACTCACCGGGATTTCGTCCAACCTGGCTTCACTCACCAGGACCTGGCTTCACTCACCGGGATTTCGTCCAACCTGGTTTCACTCACCAGGACCCAGCTTCACTCACCGGGATTTCAATCCCTTCGTGCCCAGTCCCCGACCAGGACTTAATCCGAATTCACTGAACCAAACTTAAATCGATATCAACACCAAAACAACAATCGGGCCAGACTGCATCAACATAAATGACGAATTAATCATTATTTACTGTCATTTACCCGACCAGATCCAAACGTCTGGGGGTTACCGCTCGTGCATTAATTAAAATTAATGCATCAGTCATATTTGAGCAAAACGATTTGGCAAAATTTTGGTTCATCTGCTTGGACAAATTCTGCCCCGACCAGTCGGACATTTTGTTGGAGCAATCGACCCTAAGATGGTCCAGAGTGACCATAGGTTTTGATGTTTGGGCAAAGGGTTTAAGTTAGGTTTTCCCTTGTATTCTTATATGTGTATGTTGAGTGTGCAGGTTGTACATGTTACACATATAGACTTGACTGGACGGCCTCGGTACGGTGAAGGATGGCATGGAGGCAAGCTGGAGGCTTACGTGCGCATCCAAGGGACCTTGGTGAGCAGGGACGATGAGCTGATGGGCGCGGACTTCGAGGCATGCGTGAAGGATGGCATGGAGGCAAGCTGGAGGCTTGCGTGCATCCGAGGGACAGGAGCCGAAGATGAAGAGGGCGCGAAGGCAACAGTCGAGGCTGCGGAGGAGGAGTCAGTCGAGTCGTGAGGGTACGAGTGCTGTGTGATTGTACTCGGGAAAGTCCTAGGGTCGAGTGCTGAGAGATGTGTACTCGGGAAGGAAAACCCTAGGTGTGTGAGTAGGGCAGTCGACTGCCATTGTGGCAGTCGACTGGTAAAACTCACAGAATGGTCTCAGGCCTGGACTAGTCGACTGCCCTGGGAGCAGTCGACTGGTAGGTGGCTGGTGAGTTGGCTAAAATTCGAACGTTGGGGTGCAACGGTCGAATTTGGCTGGCACCAGTCGACTGCCCTTGGAGCAGTCGACTGGTGGTGAGGGTTTCAGCCCGAGTCCTATTTAAAGAGGACTTCGTGGTGGCTGAGATTTTTGACGAGTTTGGTCTTGGTTAAGGACCAAACAGTAGTCTTTGTGCTCAGAGGTTCTCAAGGTGTTGTGGTGAGGTTTCTCCACCCACAAGGAGCGACGAGGGCTAGTCGGAGGTTATCCGGGGAGTGATCCACCGACGGATTCTTGGATTAGTCACCCGGCCGGGGTGGATACCAAGTAAACTCTGATTGTTAGCATTGTTTGTTCTTTTTATTATTGTTTCCGCTGTGCAACTAACAACGCAAGTACAAGAAAGATCCGTGATTCACTATTCACCCCCCCTCTAGTGGACGTAATCGATCCTAACAATTGGTATCAGAGCGAAGGACCGCTCTTGATCGGTCTAATCGCCGAGGGAGCAAGAACGCTAGAGGAAGAACGATGGAAGACAAATTTGGGGACGACATCTACATCCTACCGCCCTACGATCATGAAGACTTCGAATATTGGCGGGCAAGGATGGAGACTTGACTTAGCATGGATTGGCCATGTAGGATAGCCATAGAAGAGCTCTTCGAAGTTCCAAAGGACAAGCACGGGAAAAAGCTTCGTCCTAGATATTGGGACAAAGAGCAACAAGAACAATTTCGGGCAAATAAGAAGGTAATTGATATCTTGTTAAATATTTTGCCTAACGATATTTTGAATGATGTAGGTAAATATGAGAATGCTCATGAATTGTGGGATAAGTTGGAAAAGTGTCACAAGAACCCTACACAAATTCAAGAGTCCGAAGAAATCAACTCATTGGTTCAAGAAGTGGAAGAAGAAAATGAGAGGTCATCCACTTCATCTAGAGAAGAGGAGGAGGTCACCACCTCAAGGATTGAGGGGGAGGAGAGGCCCTCGTCTACACAAGAACAAGAGGAAGCATCTTCTTCATCTAAGGTTGAAGAGGAAGTCAACTTAGTCTCCACCTCCACCAAAGCCAAGAGAAAGGAGCATATTATATGCTTTGGTTGCAACCAAAAGGGGCACTACAAGGATAAGTGCCCACAAGGTAAAAAGGAGGTAAAATCTACACTCATTTCAAATTCCTTTAATTCTAACATGAAGTGTAGGAATGGAGAATCCCAAGAGAAGAAGAGGAGAATTCGATGCTTCACGTGTGGTGAACTGGGACACTACCACACCAAGTGTCCAAAGAAGGAAGAGCTCAAGAAAATGGAACACTTGAGGAGATGGGAAAAAGAAGAAAGGAGGAAGCAAAGCTCACAACATGGTGAGACTCCAAAGGTAAGGAAGGTAATTCCTAACCTTAAATTTAAATGCAATTCAAATTTAAATTCCTCCATGAATGTTAAAGATAATGCAAATCATTCATCCATGCATGCTAGGATAAATGAAAATTACTTAATGGTGCATAATTTTGGTTTCAAATATCATGATAGGAATAGGGTTAACAAGGTAGATCAAAACCCTAGAAAGGTCATACATCATGAACAATCAAAGACCTTTAGACCTAAGGACCATGACACTAATCCCAAGAAGGGGAGGAATGTATCTAGAAAGGAGGGTAGGTCTAGGAATGTCCAAAATGGGCATGTGGATTCTAGGTTTAGGAACCTAGAAAGGGAAAATCAAGCTTTAAGGGAAAAGCTTGAGAGGTTAGAGAAAACCCTAGAGAGATTCACTATTGGATCTAAGGGTTTGGATATGATGTTGGGTGGTCTAAAACCCAACAATGATAGATTGGGTCTAGGATACCGATCTAGGGTCTCCCATGCCAAGGAAAAGAGATATGCTAGGGTAGCATATGATTATGGCAAGAAGGGGGAGTTCAAGAATGGCAAGGGAATGCCATCAAAAGGAAAGGAAAAGGTCTTAACTAAAGACAAGGAGTCCAAGGTTAAGAGTGTTGGGAACGAGATGGCTATAGAGGGGGGGGGGTGAATATAGACATCCACAATTTCTAGGCTCTTTTCGAATCTTCTCTGCACTTAAGTTAGTAGCAGCGGAAACAAAACAAAGGCAGAGAAGCTGTTGGTGCAGTTTGCACTAACGGTCAAACTCGGGTTTTGATGTATGACAAAGTGGTTAAAGTTAGGGTTGTTGGTATTTAACCTCTTTACTAAGTGTGCAGGGTTGAAAGACTTAGGACCAGACACCAGGCTGAAGTCCAGGATGGTTGAGTCCTGGCGGGAAGTCCAGTTGGGTCCGCGGGACCTGACAACTGGCTGAAGACCAAGTTGGTTGAGACTTGGCAGGAAGACCAGGGTGGTTGAGCCTTGGCAGGAAGTCCTGGTGGGTCAAGAAGTCAAGTAAAGCTGCACAAAGGGTAAGTGAGGTAAGTCACTGGAGGAGCGAACCAGTGAGGATGCGTTCCCCGTCGAGGGAACAGCAGGCGTCGGTTCGACCTAGGGCTCCATTTTGGAGACCAAAGTCAGAACCAAGACAGCTAAGGCTATATAAATCTAATAATTTATTATGTTATTGTGTTTTGGACTAACCCTGGATGCAGGACCGAAGGAACGTGAGTCTGCAGCTCAGAGTGCCTCAAAGAAGTGAGGCAACTGCTGACCAGGGCGCCCGGAGTGTCCCGGGCGCCCCCAAGGTGAACACCAAACACACAATCACAAAATGCGCCTCGACAGTACAAGCTGCGGGCGCCCCTGTGCTTCCGGGCGCCCCCTCTGCTCCCGGGCGCCCCCTGCGCTGCGGGCGCCCCCATGTGCACACCTCGAACCGAAACACCGCGAAGCCAAGGAGATAGAACTTTGACCCGGTCAATCCGGGCGCCCCGAGCGCTCCGGGCGCCCCGGTCAAAGCAGATCCAGAGGATCAGACGCGACCGAGAGCCCTGCGGATCAGAGGCCACGTGGGGGGCGCCCCGGACGTCCCGGGCGCCCCCAGGCCCTATATAAAGGGCCCTCGACCCCATGCTTCGTACAACACTGCTTCCAACGCCTCAAAGTTCTTCTACGCTCGCGCCTTGCTCCGGAAATGCTTCACTTCGAGCCGACGACGTCCTGCTGCCCCGAAAGAGTCGACCTACTTCGGACGTCGGTAAAAAGAAGAACTTAATTTTTTAATATATATTTTATTGCATTTAATTACTTGAAAGTGTGGGGTTGTCACACTTTCAATTCTTGTGTACTCGCCTACTGTATCGGGGTTTACCGGTAGAGAGTTTTAGTGGATTGCCCAACAGAAAGGTCCGAGGGACCTGGGCCTTCGAGTAGGAGTCGCCGAAGGCTCTGAACGAAGTAAAACTACCTGTGTCGTTTGTATTGGTTTTTCGTTCGTGTTTTATTCTTTCCGCTGTGCACGCTTTTTAAAGCACTCTGATTTTTTAAAAGTCACGTGATTCACCCCCCCCTCTCACGTGCATCGATCCTACAAGTGGTATCAGAGTCTGGTACGCTCTGTATTGGTGCAACCACCATAAGAGCCGGGGGAAATCCAGTTTCTTTTTCGATTTTTGGTTTTTCGCTACACTTAATCTAAATTAGGTATTGTTGCCTAGATTTGGATTATTTTTTTTCGTTCGTTTGATTTTACTCGAATTTGCTGCAACACCATTTCGAGTCGCTCTTTCTCTCTCTTCTCCTTTTCCTACCGCACTACTAATCCAAGACCCAGTCTTGGGATATTTTTTCTACTTTTATTTCGTGTGCACAGAATTTAAATGGCCCAAGGTGAAGGCTATAGCACTGCCCGCCCTCCCCTCTTTAATGGGGAAGACTTTCCCTACTGGAAGAGAAGGATGGAGGTTTATCTGAAGACCGACATGGATCAGTGGTTCGCAGTTCAAACAGGCTACACACCGCCAATGGATGAGGGAAATAATGCTCCACTGAAGCCCGACAGATGGAACCCGGAGATGAAGAAAAAGGCTCAGACCGAGTTCAAAGCTCAGAACACCCTCCAGTGCGGACTTACCAAAGAGGAGCTAAACAGAATTGGACCAACCGACTCGGCGAAGGAGCTATGAGACAAATTAACAGAATTACATGAAGGCACTTCTGATGCAAAGGTAACAAAGAGAGATCTGTTATTAAATAAGTTATTTAACATAAAAATGCAGGAAGGAGAATCAGCAAGTCAACTCCACGCCCGGATTAAGAACATATTGAATGGACTCCACATGATCGGGCACAAACAGGAGAACCAAGACATCATAAGGTATGCGTTAAATGCGTTCCCTAGAAATTCACTATGGGCATCTATTATAGATGCCTATAAAATTTCTAGGAACCTTTCAAAAATTAATCTGGATGAACTATTTTGTGAATTAGAGCTGCATGAGCAAACTAACGCCAAGGTCGAGAAAGGGCTAGCTTTATTTGCAGGTTCACCAAAAGAAGCCAAATCAAAGAGAAAAATTCAAGAAGAACCTGAAAATGAGTCAGACTCTGGCTCAGATGAAGAAGAACAACTGGTGAACTTGGTAAGAAAAATGTTCACCAGAAGGAAGAACAAATTTTCAAAGAAAGATATTCAAAAGGTAATGAAGCCCTCCAGCACTGAAGGTAAAAGCAAAATGATCTGCTTCGGCTGTAACAGAAAAGGGCACTTCAAACATGAATGCCCTTACAAGAAGGAGGACCAACCCACTAAGAACAAAAAGAAGAAGGCTCTTCAAGCCACGTGGGATGAAAGCTCGGACGATTCCGACGATGAACAACCGAAGAACGCAAGCTACCTCGCACTGATGGCAACCGAACCAGAATCGGACTCGGAGCAAGACGAGGATTCCGAATACGAGTCGAGCCAAGAGATCGGACTATTTTCAGACGGCTCTACTAAGGTATATTTAGATTCAGTGAATGAAAAGTTCTTTAAAATTATTTCTGTCTTAAATAAAAAATTGCTTGCATCTGAATCTAGAAATGACCAGCTCCTTAAGGAAAATCAAGACCTTAAGGAGCAATTAATTAATACCAGAACATTAACTGAACAAACTCAAAATCAAAAATTAATTGAGCTTGAAAATGAAAACTCAACCCTAAAGGGCGAAGTCCTAAAACTTAAGGATCTACTAGCAACTTTCACAACTCGATCCAAGAACCTTGACCTTATTCTTGGATCACAAAAGGGCATGTACCACAAATCTGGGATAGGATATAAATCAAGATCGACCCAAAGATCCTTTATCTCCTTTATCCACCCCCGCAAAAATCAACGAAAAGTGTGGGTTCCGAAAGCTTATCTAACAAAGCAAGTAGGTCAGAATCAATTTTATGTCCCAAAAAGGGACATCCATTACATTGACCCTAGACACCCAGTCTACAATTTAGGGGGAGGCTCCAAACTAGTTGGCACCTCAAAATCAGCCTTTGCCCAGGTGGGCACTTAGGACTAGCTTCAAAGTTAATTTGACTCTTGTACTATTTAGTACCAGGGTTTTCAATGAGTAAGTTAAAAGTCCAACTTCATTAAGCGGCTTTGCCTAGAAAATGGTTGTTGCTCCAATAAGGCTTCGGCCAAAGAAGGCCACTGTGCCTCGCCATGGCCTGGAAGCCAATTATTGAAGTGTACTTTTAAATTACTACTTGTTAAACTTGGATCTAACACAAGGTCAAGTTAACTTTTCTAATCAAACTCAAAATCATCTCACAAAATCATAGGACTCCCTTGATTGATGACTTAGACCAAGTGAGATGAATAAGGATAACCAAATTCAAATTATTGATTGATAACTCAACTTTCAAACTTAAATTCAAAAAATAAAATTCAAATTCAAAAATTAAAATTAAAATTCAAATTCAAAAAGAAATTAAAATCCAAAGTCAAAAATTAAAATTCAAATTCAAATTCAAAAAATAAAATTCAAAGTCAAAAATTAAAATTCAAATTCAAATTCAAAAAATAAAATTCAAAGTCAAAAATTAAAATTCAAATTCAAATTCAAAAAATAAAATTCAAATTCAAAAATTCAAATTCAAATTCAAATTTAAAAATAAAAATCAAATTCAAAATCAAAATTAACATAACTCAAATTTAAAATTCAAACTCAAGTGTTTAAATCTTCTTAAATTTTTTTAAATTCAAAAACTTAACCTAAGGTCTAAACCGTTTACTTAATTGTAGGAAAACAAATGGATCATTGACAGTGGATGCTCCAGACACATGACTGGGGATCCCATCAAATTTACAGAACTCAAGTACAAAAGACTAGGGACCGTTGCTTTTGGAAACAACGGTAAACTTAAGGTAATTGGCCTAGGCAATATTGAACTTGAGTTTGATTTCATAATAACAAATGTATTACTTGTTGAAAATTTCAACTTCAATTTACTAAGCATTAGCCAATTGTGTGACACTGGTTATAAGGTTAGGTTCCTATCCAATGAATGTCTGATCAAACACAATGACAACCCGAACATCACACTTAGAGGACTTAGGCACAATAACATTTATGAAATTAAGTTAACCTGTCCCTTAGAAAACTGCCTCTTAACCCATAAGGATGAGACTTGGCTCTGGCATAGGAGACTTTCACACACTCACTTCAGAAAACTACCTAAACTAAATGGTTTAGTTAGAGGCCTACCAAAGTTATCTAACCTTGAGTCAACCTTATGTAATGCTTGTCAACAAGGAAAACAAACCAGGTCAACCCACAAACCAACTAATCAAACTCAAACCAAGTCAATTCTGAAATTAATTCACCTAGACCTATTTGACTCACATGGGGTTAAATCAATTAATGGGAACCTATACTGCCTAGTAATTATAGATGACTATTCAAGATTTACCTGGGTAAAATTCTTAAAAAATAAAGATGAAACTTTTGATACACTCACTCAATTTTGTAAATTAACAGAAAATGAAAAAGGGATTAAAATCAAAAGACTTAGGAGCGATAATGGCGGAGAATTCAAAAATCACAAATTTAATCAATTTTGTCTAGAAAATGGCTACCATCACGAATTCTCTTGCCCTAAAACACCTCAACAAAATGGAGTTGTAGAAAGAAAAAATAGAACACTACAAGAAGCAGCTAGAACAATGCTAAATGAATACAACTCACCTAAATACCTTTGGGCTGAGGCTGTTAGTACAGCTTGTTATGTACAAAATAGAATAACTATAATTAAAAACCTAGGAAAGACCTCCTTTGAAATCTATTATAACAAACAACCTAACATTAAATACCTTAAAGTATTTGGATGTAAAGTCTATATCTTAAATACTAGAGAACACTTAGGAAAATTTACTTCTAAGGTTGAGGAAGGTATCTTTGTAGGTTATTCCCTTACCAGTAGAGCCTATAGAGTTTATAACAAAATTACCCTAAAAATTGAAGAAACTACAAATGTAAAATTTGATGAAAAATCTGACCCAAATAACTCTGATCAAACCACCTACCAACCAATTGACTTTGTTAGATCCAGTACTAACCCTGATAAAAGGCCAATTGAGGACCAAAACGATGATCTAACTGAACCCACACCTAAAACTGAACCTAACCAACCCAAAACTGTTCGAGTTAGCACAGCCCACCCAACTGATCAAATCATAGGTGATCCAGAACTAAGGGTTCAGACTAGATCAACTTTTAGGAACCTTAGTCAAATTGCCTTGATTTCAAAAATTGAACCCAAGTCTATAGAAGAGTTCTTACTTGACCCTGATTGGATCATAGCCATGCAGGAAGAGTTAGCCAAATTTGAACGTAGTCAAGTCTGGGACTTAGTACCCTTACCTAAAGGCAAGAAATTTATTGAAACTAAATGGGTCTTTAGGAATAAACTTAACGAACAAGGAGAAACAGTCAGAATAAGGCTAGGCTAGTAGCTAAGGGGTTTAGCCAAGTAGAAGGACTTGATTATGATGAAACCTATGCCCCTGCAGCTAGACTTGAATCCATTAGAATGCTCTTAAGTTATGCAGCCCATAAGGGTTTAAGCTTTATCAAATGGATGTTAAGTCAGCCTTCCTAAATGGCCTAATTAAAGAAGAGGTTTATGTAGGTCAACCCCCTGGTTTTGAAAGCTTAGAACACCCTGACTATGTCTTTAGACTTAAGAAAGCCCTATATGGACTTAAGCAAGCACCTAGGGCCTGGTATGAAAGACTGTCTAACTACTTAGTTTCAAAAGGTTTTAACCAAGGCAAAATTGACCCAACACTATTTGTTAAAACCCTAAAAAATGATATTTTTGTAGCCCAAGTATATGTAGATGATATAGTATTTGGCTCAACTAACTCAGACTTTTTACAAGATTTCACAACGATAATGGAAACTGAATTTGAAATGAGTTTAGTAGGTCAATTAACTTTCTTTTTAGGGCTACAAATAAAACAGACCAGTGAGGGTACCTTTGTCTATCAACAAAAATACACAAAAGAACTACTTAGAAAATTTGGAATGGATAATACAAAAGAGATTAAGACACCAATGGCTACCAATCAAACTATAGATAGTGACCCAAAAGGCAAACCTGTTGACCTTAAGTACTATAGAAGTGCTATAGGAAGCCTACTTTACTTAACTGCAAGTCGACCTGATATTCTTTTTGCAGTTAGTATGTGTGCTAGGTATCAAACATGTGCTAAAGAGTCACACCTAACCCTAGTTAAAAGAATATTTAGGTACCTTAAAGGAACAGAAAGATTAGGAATTTGGTACCCTAGAACAGCCCAGTTTGAGCTTATTGGATATTCTGACTCAGACTATGCTGGCTGTAAATTAGACAGAAAAAGTACCAGTGGTGGATGCCAACTTCTAGGACCCTCACTAGTTAGTTGGTTTAGTAGAAAACAACACTGTGTTGCCCTATCCACCACTGAAGCTGAGTACATAGCTATGGGTGAGTGTGTAGCCCAACTACTCTGGATGATGCATACCCTAAAGGACCTTCACTTAGATTTTAAACAAGTCAAAATTTTTATAGATAACCTAAGTTCAATCAATTTAACCAAAAACCCAATCCACCACTCTAGGACCAAACATATAGAAATCAAACACCATTTTGTCAGAGATCATGTAAATAAAGGAGAAATTGAACTTAACCATGTTGAATCTAAGTCTAACCTAGCTGATATATTTACCAAACCACTTCCTGAATCTGAATTTAGCAACTTAAGAAGGTTAATAGGAATGTGTGTTATAGACTAGGACTGACCTGATAAGCTTAAGTTGACGTTTGGTTTAACTAATTAAGCTTGTGAGTTTAAAAACATGGATTTTTCAAACTTGTTTTTCAAAAGTTTATTGTCTTTCAAAATTTAACTTAAACACGGACTTTTCAAACTTGTTTTTCAAGAACTTTATTGTCTTTCAAAATTTGATTTTCAAAACTGGCAGACTTAGCCTAAGCTTGACCCCTAGAATTGCATGAACCTATAGATTTAGGTAGCCGCATCTCACAAAACACATTAAGATTAACTTGTTTGTGTTTGCAAAAACATAGAACGGTTGTGAGATGCATAGGACACTGCCTGGACTTCCGAATGCTTAAGTCAGTGCATCACAGTAAGTCTGGGCGTAAAATACCAACATTACAGTGATCAAGTCAAGTAGTCTTGCACTAAAATCTGAGCTAGACATTATTACTTGACTTGACTAACCCAGTGAACACTACTATCATCTAGATAGTTAGTCAGTAACTAGAGTTAGACACATGAAAAGGGACCACAATCATTACTTGGTCCAGGGGGAGCTGAGGTCAAAATACTTTTTCAAAATGTCATTTTTGACAAAACACATTTGAAAATTTTGATAAAAGTTGATAAAGATTGAGAGGGAGTTCCAGCTAATCCCTAAAAAATTTTTTTATTAAGATTGATATTATATTTTCGAAAAAAAAATCTTTTGAAAGAAATTTTTTTTTGAGCTAAGTAAATAGATTTAAGACTAGTTTATTTCTAACACTTAGCCTATATTTCTACTCCCTTAAACTTGTTATGCTTATATTTTTTTGATGAATGACAAAGGGGGAGAGTAGGGTAAAAGGGTTAGAAAATTGCAAACAGCATGCTTATTTCACATTTATTATCTACCTATGCTTGTGTTATATTGTTTGCATGTTTATGCAAGTTCATATCTGCTGTTTTTTCTAACTTTAACCTGAGTTGTCAATACATCAAAAAGGGGGAGATTGTTGGTGCAGTTTGCACTAACGGTCAAACTCGGGTTTTGATGTATGACAAAGTGGTTAAAGTTAGGGTTGTTGGTGTTTAACCTCTTTACTAAGTGTGCAGGGTTGAAAGACTTAGGACCAGACACCAGGCTGAAGTCCAGGATGGTTGAGTCCTGGCGGGAAGTCCAGTTGGGTCCGCGGGACCTGACAACTGGCTGAAGACCAAGTTGGTTGAGACTTGGCAGGAAGACCAGGGTGGTTGAGCCTTGGCAGGAAGTCCTGGTGGGTCAAGAAGTCAAGTAAAGCTGCACAAAGGGTAAGTGAGGTAAGTCACTGGAGGAGCGAACCAGTGAGGACGCGTTCCCCGTCGAGGGAACAGCAGGCGTCGGTTCGACCTAGGGCTCCATTTTGGAGACCAAAGTCAGAACCAAGACAGCTAAGGCTGTATAAATCTAATAATTTATTATGTTATTGTGTTTTGGACTAACCCTGGATGCAGGACCGAAGGAACGTGAGTCTGCAGCTCAGAGTGCCTCAAAGGAGTGAGGCAACTGCTGACCAGGGCGCCCGGAGTGTCCCGGGCGCCCCCAAGGTGAACACCAAACACACAATCACAAAGTGCGCCTCGACAGTACAAGCTGCGGGCGCCCCTGTGCTCCGGGCGCCCCCTGCGCTGCGGGCGCCCCCATGCGCACACCTCGAACCAAACCGCGAAGCCAAGGAGATAGAACTTTGACCCGGTCAATCCGGGCGCCCCGAGCGCTCCGGGCGCCCCGGTCAAAGCGGATCCAGAGGATCAGACGCGACCAGAGCCCTGCGGATCAGAGGCCACGTGGGGGGCGCCCCGACGTCCCGGGCGCCCCCAGGCCCTATATAAAGGGCCCTCGACCCATGCTTCGACAACACTGCTTCCAACGCCTCAAAGTTCTTCTACGCTCGCGCCTTGCTCCGGAAACGCTTCACTTCGAGCCGACGACGTCCTGCTGCCCCGAAAGAGTCGACCTACTCCGGACGTCGGTAAAAAGAAGAACTTAATTTTTTAATATATATTTTATTGCATTTAATTACTTGAAAGTGTGGGGTTGTCACACTTTCAATTCTTGTGTACTCGCCTACTCTATCGGGGTTTACCGGTAGAGAGTTTTAGTGGATTGCCCAACGGAAAGGTCCGAGGGACCTGGGCCTTCGAGTAGGAGTCGCCGAAGGCTCCGAACGAAGTAAAACTACCTGTGTCGTTTGTATTGGTTTTTCTTCGTGTTTTATTCTTTCCGCTGTGCACGCTTTTTAAAGCACTCTGATTTTTTAAAAGTCACGTGATTCACCCCCCCTCTCACGTGCATCGATCCTACAGAAGCAAACTTAACAAAACTGCAGAAACAGAGAATACAAACCAAGGATCGCTAACAAGGAGGCGTTTACAAGTTCGGGGATAACTTGCCCCTACTCCTTGGCGTGCCCTTGAGGTGGGCGATCCCTTGATCGTCGACAGATCAAGCCCCGGTAACACCGGATATGAAGCAACCTCCTTCTCGTGGAGAAACTCTCCACAAGCTGTCTCAACTAGATGATATATAAGATAAGCACACGAGACACTCGAGAAGGGAGGCTCACAAAGCTCTCACAGGAATGCAACAAGATCGCTCAAGAACAAAGCAACAGAGAGCACGAACACAGCCCAGCAACAACTTCCCAAGTTTTCTGTCTATCTCGTTCGCCCCCACTCCTCTGCTTCCAGCTTCATCACTTAAGCTCTGCTCACCATCACAAGCTTCATCGGCATCCACTGAGCCAGCCTGAACCCACTGACCTCCCTGAGCACTCAGTCCACTGAAGACCTCCTCTCCAGCTGAGCCTCCGTCAGTCGCCAGCTGCGTCAGTTGCCCGTTGAAACCTGAATGAGAAACAGCCAAACCTGCTCAACGGAAAGCCTCCCATTGACCCTCCTTGAGTGTTTGAATCACCTGCTATCACCTGCACACTCCAACAGAGGCTTAGCAATGCATATCAAAACATATCAGCAGTGTATCAGAGAATCGGCAGTGAAAACAGACTTCTGACAGCATATTTGAATTAAAGTTCTGCTCCTGATCGGTCCCCAGACCGATCAGGGAGGAGCCTGATGCGGTCACCAGACCAATCCAGCAGTTTCTGCACACTCCTGATTGGTCCCCAGACCAATCAGGCTCCTGCCTGATCGTCACCAGACCAATCAGGCTCCAGCCTGATCGGTCACTAGACCAATCAGGCTTGAGTGAACAGTGATTCTTTAATCAATCTAAGTCTCTGATCGTCACCGGACCGTTCTGGACCTGATTAGCAAGGGAACTCACTCACTGTTCGCTCCCTGATCGGTCACCCAGACCGATCAGGAGCTGTGCAGTGAGTGAAACACACACTCCCTGATCGGTCACCAGACCGATCAGATATCGCTGGATCGGTCACCAGACCGATCCACGAAGGAGCAGCGTGTCAACTCCCTGATCGGTCACCAGGACCGATCCAGGACGCAGACCTAGCCTTCCAAGCTAGGATTTCATTCACCTTAGCCCTCCAAGCTAAGGATTTTTCAAA
>JAGFNQ010006891.1:63131-96158 GCA_024364735.1 Boesenbergia rotunda | reverse complement strand
TGCCTTTATATAGTAGCCTCTCAATCACCAAGTCTCCTTTTAACGGAATAAATTTTCATAAGAAATTTATCTTATAAATTTTTCTATGAATTATTCCGTTATGCCAAGTTTTTATTATAACTTAATTTATAATAAAAATAACCATGTCTCCCCTTTTATTATGGAAAGAAATTTCTTTATATAAATTTCTTTATCATGGTAAATCAATCCATTATTGATTTTATAAAATAAAATAAACTAATCTAAGGTTCATTTTAATTTCCATGAAAATAAATCTCTTTATATAAATTTCTTTATCCATAATTTCATAAAACAAACCACGCTCGGTTTATTTTATAATTTGAACCAAACAATTTGGTTCTCCCCTTTTATTGTGGCTGGCCAAACAAAGAGGGTGGGGACCCTCTTTGGCTGGCCAAACCCAAGCCACAATCTCACGAATTAAACTCATTTAATTCGTTCAATAAGTCTTCAAAAGACTTAGCCATTTTATGCTTCCGATGCGTCTCTGAAAAATTCAGATTCGACTTATCTCTCTTGATCGGAAAATTCAATTTTCAACTCCCTCGAATCACTCGTAGTGCGTGTGACTAAATAGGCTTTCGATTTATGTTGGCCGTCTATAATTAACCAATTATAGAACGATCATGAGTGGCACCTAGTAGTACATCATGATCCCCAATTAATCGAAAGATCAACGGTTGACCTCAGAAATAATTCTGAAACCCTTCAGCAGCTTTAATGAATCGTGCCTCATTCCCTTCACCATCTTATACCCACTTGGTTCAGGACACGGTCTATGTGTGTCAGTCCCCACTAGGTTGACTACGTCACACCTAGCCCAAGTAATGTCTTTCTCGTCCAACGAATTCTAATTACTCTCATGTTTCTGAGAGATTCATACTCGGAACATGTGATGCTCTGGCCAGAGGCTTCGAGTAACAATCCGACGATAGGCCTTGGGTATACATCTCCTCGCAAGGAGTGGTGAATCCTTTGTAGGTTGTTCAAACATCTTCGGGTACTTCGGCTTATACCCAATCATCCTGGGTCCACACCTCCTTGGAGATGCTTGCTTAAGATGTCAAAGTATAAATCTTCATGACCAAGATGACTTGAACACCGTAAGTCAAAGGAACATTGAACTTAAGCTGCAGTAAGGACTTCATTGACATATCTATATGTAGATTTCCATATGAAGTTTTACAGCTAGTCACTCCAATGAACTAGTTCCCTTAACTAGCATTCATGTTTATCTCCGGACATCCCAATGTCACCAGCCAGTGAGAATCAGCTGATTAGAGAATAACCCATGCTAGTCTCAACAGAATTGATAGTCTCCGTATTTATCAATTCATCAACTAGGGATAATTTCAATACTTCACAATTGCACATGTAGAGATAATCACTAGTTGTGAATTCATCACAAATTCTCTCATGCTGTGAATTGTATTGCGGACATTCAGTAAATGAGTTTAAGATCTCAATCAAATACACGAACATGTATACTCAAATAGTGAATATTCATTTATTAAAGTAAATGATTACAATCATAAGGCGATTGCCTTAGGACACTTCTCTCATATTACTAACACTTTCCCCTTCGAGTTGCCCTCCGCAGCTTCTTTACCCTTAGATGATTTTCTAGAGATTGGAATAGATCATCACACAAGATTGAGGAAACATAACCACAATACAAGAATTGGTCATTGTACAGAATAATCAAATGACCAAGATTGAGTTGATCACAAGAACATAGTTTAGTTAGAGACACAAGGTAGACATGATCATAAGAGCACAATTCAATCATAAGGTAGAATTGATCAAGGGTAAGATAAGGCACAGATAGGTCACGGCCAAAAATAAGAGGTCACGGCATAACAAGAAAATAAAGACCATGATTAGCGCAAAAACATATACTATGAACCGCCTTGCAAGAAAAACTAAGTCAAAAACTCACTTTGGTGCCATTGGTGAAGTTCTTGAAGTCTGGAAGGGAAAAAGGCTTGCGCAGGAGAGGCTTTCGGCGCAAGAGATGATCGCAAAGCCCTTCAGCGAGGGAAAAAGACAGAGCTCGTAAGAGCCCTCTTAGAACAGCATGCGCGCACTCGCAAAAGGAAGACGAAGGCACTGGGAAAGCTCTCGCACACACTAAAGGTCGCGTAAGTGGGAGGTTTCGGCGCTAGGGTTTGGCAATGAGAGGTTTCGAAGAAGTTATTCGGTTGGTGGATCGGTCCACCAACCAGACTTTAATGCGTTTGAACGGATCACCGTTCGATCTGATAGCGCCCAGACCGATCAGGCTAAAGCCTAATCGGACTGACCTGGCCTGATCGGTCGGGTGACCGATTAGGAGCGCTCCTGATTGATCGGCTGATCGATCAGGACACGAACAGTAGGGTTTGGAGGGAAACCTGTGATCCCCCTGATCGGTCTGTGGACCAATCACCATAAGGTGCCAGATCGGTACGGGGACCGATCCAGGCTGGCTCAGTAAGTTTGGTCAGAATTTCGTAAAGTCACTGCTGCCCTTCTGGTCGGTCTGTGGACCGATCAATCCAGAATGGAGGCAGATCGGTCTGAGGACCGATCAGCCCTAGGCCTGTTCGGTCCGATGACCGATCAGGGTTCCTGATACTCCCTGATACAATCTAAAACATTCAGTTTCAGAACTTCAGAATCTTTCCTACGAGATCTGATGAAGTTTATCAAACTTAGACATGATCTCATGACTAAAATTGATCCCTAAACAAAGATCAAAGGTCCTTATAGGTTCAACAATCACTTTGATCCACACAAATGGAGTCAAACTCATTCAACAATCATTCAAGCAATTCCAACTAAGTTTGTATCAAATTCAAGTTTCCAATCAAGTTTCCTTGATTGGAATGTCCAAGTATGATCATGGAGCCAAATACACATATGTTATGCATTGGTTTTCCCCATACTTGGTCACCGAAGTGATTATTATCTCGTCAACTTAATTTCTCAAGGGATGCATTGACATTTTGAGAAATTGAGTTGATCCTAACATCTCACCCCATATCTAGCAAACAAAAATGTTTTGTTAAACCTTATAGTTCGTGTGAGATGCCCCCAAAGTTACCCAATTGTATCCCAACAATTTCGAAATGATCACAAAGGGTTTTGGATGCATTTTGAAATTCAAGAAGCACGACACATTCCCAACTCCCTTCTTAGAAAACTAAATTCATTTTCGGGGAGTGGTTTAGTGAAAATGTCAGCTAGGTTTGATTTGGACTCTACATGTGAGAGTACAATATCTCCCCTAGCAACATGATCTCTAATGAAGTGGTGGCGCACTTCAATATGTTTGGTCCTAGAATGATGGACTGGATTTTTGGTCAGATTAATTGTGCTAATGTTATCACATAACACTTGCACACCCTTGTAACTCAATCCATAGTCCTCTAGAGTGTGAATCATCCACAACAATTGCGATACGTTCTCTCCAATAGCGATATATTCTGCCTCGGTCATGGAGAGAGCAACACAATGTTGCTTCAGACTTGACCAACTAACTAAAGATGATCCTAGAAATTGGCAGCCCCCACTTGTGCTTTTCCGATCCAACTTACATCCAGCGTAGTCGGAATCGGTATAGCCAATTAAATCAAAAGATTCGGTACGGGGGTACCATAGACCGACACCAATTGTGCCTTTGAGATATCTCAAAATTCGCTTAACAGCGATCAAGTGAGATTCCTTGGTACACACTTGATACCTAGCGCACATACCCACAGCAAATAGGATATCCGATCGACTAGCTGTGAGGTATAGCAAACTACCTATCATGCTTCGGTATTGAGTCAAATCAACGGGTTTACCACTCTCATCATTGTCTAATCTTGTATTTGTAGATATGGGAGTGGTTACTGTTAGTAATATGAGAGAAGTGTCCTAAGGCAATCGCCTTAAGATTGTAATCATTTACTTTAATAAATGAATATTCACTATTTGAGTATACATATTCGTGTATTTGATTGAGATCTTAAACTCATTTACTGAATGTCCGCAATACAATTCACAGCATGAGAGAATTTGTGATGAATTCACAACTAGTGATTATCTCTACATGTGCAATTGTGAAGTATTGAAATTGTCCCTAGTCGATGAATTGATAAATACGGACACTATCAATTCTGTGGAGACTAGCATGGGTTATTCTCTAATCAGCTGATTCTCACTGGCTGGTGACATTGGGATGTCCGGAGATAAACATGAATGCTAGTTAAGGGAACTAGTTCATTGGAGTGACTAGCTGTAAAACTTCATATGGTAATCTACATATAGATATGTCAATGAAGTTCTTACTGCAGCTTAAGTGCGATGTTCCTTTGACTTGCGGTGTTCAAGTTATCTTGGTCATGAAGACTTATACTTTGACATCTTAAGCAAGCATCTCCAAGGAGGTGTGGACCCAGGATGATTGGGTATAAGCCGAAGTGCCCGAAGATGTTTGAACAGCCTACAAAGGATTCACCACTCCTTGCGAGGAGATGTATACCCAAGGCCTATCATCGGATTGTTACTCGAAGCCTCTGGCCAGAGCATCACATGTTCCGAGTATGAATCTCTCAGAAACATGAGAGTAATTAGAATCCGTTGGACGAGAAAGACATTACTTGGGCTAGGTGTGACGTAGTCAGCCTAGTGGGGACTGACACACATAGACCGTGTCCTGAACCAAGTGGGTATAAGATGGTGAAGGGAATGAGGCACGATTCATTAAAGCTGCTGAAGGGTTTCAGAATTATTTCTGAGGTCAATCGTTGATCTTTCGATTAATTGGGGATCATGATGTACTACTAGGTGCCACTCATGATCATTCTATAATTGGTTAATTATAGACGGCCAACATAAATCGAAAGCCTATTTAGTCACACGCACTACGAGTAATCCGAGGGATTTAAAATGAGTTGAAAATTAGATTTTCTAATCAAGAGAGATAAGTCGAATATGAATTTTTCAGAGATGCATCGGAAGCATAAAATGGCTAAGTCTTTTGAAGACTTATTGGACGAATTAAATGAGTTTAATTCGTACGGTTTCGGCTTGGGTTTGGCCGGCCAAAGAGGGTCCCTACCCTCCTTGTTTGGTCGGCCACAATAAGAGGGAAGAACCAAATTGTTTGGTTCAAATTTATAAAATAAACCACGCGTGGTTTTTCTTATAAAATTATGGATAAAGAAATTTATATAAAGAAATTTATATAAAGAGATTTATTTTTCATGGAAATTAAAATAAACCTTGGATTGGTTTATTTTATTTTATAAAATCAATAATGGATTGATTTACCATGATAAAGAAATTTATATAAAGAAATTTCTTTCCATAATAAAAGGGGAGAAATGGTTGTTTTTATTATAAATTAAGTTATAATAAAAACTTGGCATAACGGAATAATTCATAGAAAAATTTATAAGATAAATTTCTTATGAAAAATTTATTCCGTTAAGAGGAGACTTGGCGATTAAGAGGCTACTATATAAAGTACCAAGGCAAGGCTTGAAAATTAATCCAAGAGATCAAGGATTCTTGCCTAGCCTCTCTCCCTCTCCTTCTATCCCTCTCCCTCTTCTAGTGACGCCGGCCCTAGAGCCCTCCCCCTTTGCCGTGAGCTTCCACCACCAAGAAGAAGCCGAAGAAGAAGAAGAAGCGGGCGCGACTCCTTCCTTCCTCCCGGAATCTTGATTCCGTTCTTCGTTTGGTGGTTAGTTTTTCATCTCACTCTTGGTATTCTTGTCGTGCCTTTGGAGAATCTTGTAGTTCTTGTCGGCACGAAACTCGTGGCTTTGCGAAGTCATCCCGAAGAAAACTCGGCGTGGACGCGAATAGAGGCGGAGCTTCCAAGGGACGCTACGGTTGGATCTCGTCCCTTTCTACGAGTTACGCGAGGTATTAAGTAAATTAGTTTACTTTCTACAAAATTTTAAATGTATGATCATGTCTCCACAACATAAGGTTGCATGCTAGATACGTGGTTAAAATAATTTGAGAAATTATTTATGCTAAACCTTCCGCTGCACGTAATTAAATTTTAAAATTACGAACCCGTATCCATGTCAACATGCACCCGGTCCCAACAGTTACCTCTTTTGAATCACTCATGTTAAATTTTTGAAGCATTTCTTGTGTATACATTGATTGGTGCACATGGATACAATCGCGAGTTTGCTTGATTTCAAGTCCAAGGAAGAAAGTCAACTTTCCTACTAGACTCATTTCAAACTCACTTTCCATGTGTCCAATGAATTCATTTAAATAGCTCTTGTTATTCGAGCCACAAATTATGTCATCGACATATACTTGGGCTACAAAAATATTGTCACCATCTCTCCGTAGAAATAGTGTAGGGTCTATTTGGTCTCTTACAAAGCCTTTTTCAATCAGAAAAGTTGACAACCACTCGTACTAAGCTCGGGGTGCTTGTTTAAGACCATAAAGTGCCTTTTTGAGCTTGAACACGTGGTTTGGGAATTCGGTACTCTCAAACCCCGGAGGTTGTTCGACATAGACTTCTTCCCTAATTAGACCATTTAGAAAAGCCGATTTGATGTCCATTTGATATAATTTGAAACCACAATGTGCTGCAAATGCTAGCATCAATCGGATGGACTCTAATCGTGCCACGGGAGCATAGGTCTCATCATAATCAAGGCATTCAACTTGACTGTACTCTAATCGTGCCACGGGAGCATAGGTCTCATCATAATCAAGGCATTCAACTTGACTGTAGCCCTTGGCTACTAAGCGTGCCTTGTTTCTAATGATTTCTCCCTTATGGTTCAATTTGTTCTTGAAGACCCATTTGGTTCCAATGATGGTGGTCTTCTTAGGTCTAGGGACTAAGTCCCAAACTTGACTCCTTTCGAATTGACCTAGTTCATCTTGCATTGCAATGATCCAATCGGGATCATTTAACGCTTCATCAATTTTTCTAGGTTCAATTTCGAAAATTAAAGCAACTTCATTAGCCTCATTCCGGAAGAATGATCTAGTCCTAACCCCATGATGGATGTCTCCAACAATTTGGTCTTGGGGATGACTAAAGGCTAATCTAGGTTGCCTCGGTGTTGGTGGTGCTTCTTGAATAGGTTCACTAGACATAAGCTCAGCCTCAGGATCCGGCTGATCAATGGGTTGTCTAGGCTCACCGTCATCGGATTCATCACCATCAACAAAATTTGGACTCTCATTCAAACTTAGTCTCCTAAGTTCGAATTGGACTTCATCTTCTGATTGTCCATTGACTTTTGGAATTTCTTCAAAGACGACATCAGAAGACTCTTCAATTAATCTGGACTTCTTGTTGTAGACTCGGTAGGCTTTGCTAACGAGGGAATACCCGACTAGTATCCCTTCATCAGCCTTTGTCGTGAACTTTCCAAGATGGTCCTTGGTGTTTAGGATGAACACCTTACAACCAAACACCCTAAGATGTTTAACCGTAGGTGGTTTCCCAAACCAAAGTTCATGGGGAGTCTTTCCTAAAAACCTATGGATGAGAACTCGGTTTTGCACATAGCAAGCTGTATTTACAGCTTCAGCCCATAAGTAACTCGGGAGTGAGTACTCATTAAGCATGCTTCGTGCAGCCTCTTGTAAAACACGGTTCTTCCTCTCTACAACACCATTTTGTTGTGGTATTCTAGGAGTAGAGAACTCATGTCTATAACCTCTATCTTGACAAAATTCTAAAAACCGTTGGTTTTGAAATTCACCTCCATGATCACTTCTAATTGTCTTAATTGTTAATGATTTTTCATTCTCAATTCTTCTACAAAAAGAAATGAAAACATCTAAGGTTTGGTTCTTATATTTTAGAAAGTAGGTCCATGTATATCTAGTGAAATCATCAATGATCACAAAACAATATCTACTTCCATTCAATGATATGATAGTACTACAATCAAATAGATCCATGTGAAGTAAATCTAAAGTTGTAGAAGTACTTACATTATTTTTACCTTTATGTGCAGATTTCGTTTGCTTACTCATTTGACATGCATCACAAAGTTTGTCCTTTTCATACTTGATGCTTGGTAAGCCACGAACTAAACCCTTGTTGGCCAACTTCCGGATGTTCTTCATGTTCACATGTGCAAGTCTCCGGTGCCAAAGGGTGGACTCTTCGTCTTTTGACATGAGACACTTAGCAAAAGCATTAGTAGCACTTTTAAATGAAACTTGATAAATATTGTCTACTCTTGTTCCTACTAGTACCGTGTCCAAGGTGACATGTTGTCTAACTAGACATTGACTTGGTTGAAAATCAATTGTGTAACCCGTGTCACACAATTGACTGAAACTTAGGAGATTAAAAATCATCCCCTTGACTAGAAGGGCATTTGAAATTCTAAGACATTCGGATATTTGAATGTCTCCTATTCCTATGACCTTAAGACTACCATTGTTACCAAATGAAACATTACCTCTACTTTTCTTGTGAAGTGTGGTAAACAATGATCTATCCCTGGTCATGTGTTTGTAGCATCCACTATCAACGAACCAAGTTGATAGATGCTCCCCCTCAATCAAAACCAACACAATTCGAAAAATAGAAGTTCTAGGTACCCAAACCTTGGGACCTAAAGCATCAACTAAACAAGACTTAGGCACCCATGCCTTGACAACTTTCTTTTGAACTTTGGGTGTCCTAGATTGTCTCATATCAGTCCTAGACATGAGAGACACAAATGAGGGTTCTTTAGGACGGTAACCAATACCGGCCCTATTGTAGACTGCCCTTTGGGCATTCAAGATCATGTCTAGAGTTTAAGAGCTAGTTGAGAACTTCTCAAGAATATTTTTGAGTTTCTCAACTTCACTCTTTAATGATTGGTTTTCTTCTACTAGCAAAACATCATGCAAATCATCTACATCCTCAACCTTAGAGGATTTCAAAAGTTCAACCTCAAGTTTTAATGACTTAATCTCATCTTCTAGCAATTCAACATGTAAGTCATCAATGTAATCATTCCTAGATAGTTTCAATTGATCAATTTCTAATTGCAATGCTTTAACCTTATTTTTTGACTTCTTCAACATATTGGTTAAACATGCAATTGCTTTATAACATTTCTCAAGCTCGGGAGAAGTTACCTCTTCATCATCCGAAGATGATGAAGCCGCGTTTGAGGAGTTGGATGATTCATCACTGCTCTCTTGATCTCCCAATGTCATGAGTGCCACATGCCTTGTGCTCTTCTCCTCCTTCTCTTCATCGGATGACCTTGAGGAGGATTCATCCCAAGTGGCCTTCAAAGCCTTCTTCTTCTTCTTGGATTTTTCTTCTTTCCTTTTGGATTTTTCCTCCTTCTTCTTTAGCTTCGAGCATTCATTCATGAAATGCCCTTTCCTTCCACACTCAAAGCAAGAAGCATTAGTCTTATCAAGTTTAGCTTCACTAGAGTTACCTCTACTCTTGAAGCGTCGACCCCTTCTCATCATCCTTCTCACAAAGTTAGCCATCTCGGAGGATGAGGAGCCGCTGCCATCTTCTTCAGAATCGGACTCGGATTCGGAAGAGGATGAAGATGAAGTGACTTCCTTCTCCTTCTTCTTCTCCTTCTTCTTCTTATTGGATCGATCCCCTGTAACTAAGGCAATCCCCTTCTCCTTGGGGCCTTTGTTAGCCATTTTATATAATTCCATTTCACAAAACAAATCATCTAACTTAACAATGGATAAATCCTTGGATACATTGTAACCATCCACCATGGATGACCACAAAGCATTCCTTGGAAATGCTTTTAGTACATACCTCACAAGGTCGCGATTCTCGACCTTTTCATCAATCGAATGAAGCCCATTGAGGACTTCCTTGAACCGGCTATGGAGCTCACTTACCGATTCATTCACCTTCATGGAGAGATTTTGAAGTTGATTGCGGAACAAGTCCCTCTTGGCAATCCTTGAGTGTCGGGTGCCCTCGTGGAGTTCGATGAGCTTACTCCACAAGTCCTTTGCACTTGTGAAGGGACCAACCTTGATGAGTTGGTCATTGTTCATCCCGCATTGTAGAGTGACAACCGCCTTCGCGTCGGCTTCACTCTTCCGAGTTTGTTCAGCTGTCCACCGTCATGATTCAAGTTCCTTGCCTTCATCATCCTTAGGAGGAGTGAAACCCTCGTTCACCGTGAACCATGTGTTGATGTCCATCTTCAAATAATACTGCATCATTGATCTCCAATATTGGAAATTACCGCCATCAAAGAAAGGAGGTCGGGTGGTGGAAAATCCTTCTCTCAACGCCATGGATGTAGCTCTCGGTTGTTAATCCGCAAAAACAGAGCCCCAGGCTCTGATACCACTTGTTGGAACCCGGATGGCTAGAGAGGGGGGTGAATATAGCCAAACACTTGGACTTTAGGCACTTATCGAATTCTGCACTCAAACTTATCAGTAGCACAGCGGAAGAAACAATGAAAACAAAGCAATGCAGAAAACAAAAACAGAAAACGAAGGGAAACAAAACCAACTAGCAAGATCGCTAACAAGGAGGGTTTACAAGGTTCGGGGATAACTTGCTCGTACTCCTTCACGTGCCCTTAAGGTGGCCGATCCCTTGATCGTCGGCAGATCAAGCCCCGGTTAACACTGGATAGATGACAACCTCCTTCTCGGTGGAGAAACCTCTCCACAACATTTCAATCACAGATATAGGTTTAACCAAAATGAAACACAAAGAAGGATCTTACTTAGCACTTAGCAAAGACAAGAACACAGCAAGCTCCCTCAGAGCTCCACCCAGCGACGATCTCACGCAAGAGCCTTCTCCTCGTGTCTTCTCACTATTGGACTCGGAGCTTCTTGTTCCTTCCTTCTAGCGCTCAAGTAATGAATGGTTGCTTCAAGATTGCAGTAGCTTGCTCAAAGTGATGAAACTTCAGAACATGCAAGCTAGTTGTGGAGAACTCAAAAAGGCGCAGCAAGAACTCAGTTCGCGAACCCTGCTTCAAAGAAGCTTTCTTCCGCCCCTTTGTTTCTCCACTCAGCATCAGGTGACACCATCTCCTGCAGCCTCTAGCTGCTTCCCTGCCAACGCTAGCTACCACTGAGCTCTCCCTAGACTTCCTGAGTCTCCCTCAGCCAAGCTCCAGTCAGCAGCTCCAGTCTGCAGCTCCAGCCGTTACAACCTGAGATGGAAAACGGACAAACCTGCTCCAAGGAAAGGACACCATTGACTCTCCTTGAGTGTTTGAATCCTTCCCTGTCACCTGCAGCTTAATCAGGGTGTTAGAGCAGCATATCACACAGCAAATCATATTTCAGATGTTAAGCGCAGAGAATCGGATACGTTCAGACGCGATCAGAGCGTCTGACAGTGCATTTTGAATTAAAGTGATCTGTCACCGGACCGATCAGAGACCCTCCTGATTGGTCACCAAACCGATCAGGCTGGGTCCAGACCGATCAGGCTGGGTCCAGACCGATCAGGCTGGGTCCAGACCGATCAGGCTGGGTCCAGACCGATCAGGCTCCGTCCTGATCAGTCCCCAACGCTCGATTAGAAATCGTGATTTCTTTGGGGACTCTCCTGAATCGATCACCAGATCGATCCCAGGTTGTGGATCGATCACCAGACTGATCCACCCCTTTATCGGGCGATTTCTGATCTTCGCAGTCCAAACCTCCTGATCGATCACCGGACCGATCAGGGATCCTCCTGATCGGTCACCAAACCGATCAGGTCATGACAAGACCGATCAGGCTCTGTCCTGATCGATCTTAGTGAGGAACTCGCGAAGCTGGATCGTTCTCCAGAACGATCTGCACAGTGAGCCAGATCGGTCACCAGACCGATCAGGAGCAGATCAATAGGGGAACTCAACCTCACTGTTTGCTCCCTGATCGGTCACCAGACCGATCAGGAGCCAAGCAATGGGTGAAATGCATACTCCTTGATTGGTCACCAGACCGATCAGTCATCGCTGGATCGGTCACCAGACCGATCCACGATGGAGCACCGTGCCAACTCCCTGATCAGTCACCAGACCGATCCAGGGGTTCCAACCTAGCCCTCCAAGCTAGAGTTTCATCCACCTTGGCCCTCCAAGCTAAGGATTTTTCACCTAACCCTCCAAGTTGGGAATTTGCACCTAACTCTCCAAGTTAGGACTTTTCACCTAGCCCTCCAAGCTAGGAGTTTTCACCCAACTCTTCCGGATTAGGACTTTTCCAAACCTAGCCCTCCAAGCTAGGACCTGACCCTCCAAGCCAGGACTTTTTCACCTAACTCTCCAAGTTGGGAATTTACACCTAACCCTCCAAGTTAGGACTTTTCACCTAGCCCTCCAAGCTAGGACTTTTCACCCAACCCTTCCAAATTAGGACTTTTCAACACCTAGCCCTCCAAGCTTGGATTTTCCACACCTAACCCTCCAGGTTAGGACTTTTCAACACCTAGCCCTCCAAGCTAGGATTTTCCATACCCTGCCTGACCCCCGATCAGGACTTAATCATAATCATCAAAATCATCAACCTAAACTAAAATTGGTGTCAACACCAAAACAACAATCAGGGTCAGACTGCATCAACACGCGACGCCCGAGGGGCGGGAAGCCGGGAGGAAGCACGCTCGAAGGGCGAAAGGCCTGAGTCAGGTTCGGGTGAGCCTAACTCCAGTTGCCCGAAAATCACCCAGAAGACGAAAAACCAAAAGACTGGTCAGTTTGACCATGTCAAACAAGGCACTCGAAAAAAAAGAAGAAATTAATTGCTGCTAAGAAGACTCGATCCCAAGACCTCACATAACATATGTTGCCACAATTACCACTTAGTATTGCTGGTGATGACAACATGAAATTGCTGATGTTACTACTTGAAGATTACAACAGCGAAGTCTAGAGCAGAAGAAAATGTCTTAAAGGATAAATCATATCCTTTAATCAGATATAATGGATGTAGTTTAATCCCATCCAAGATCAACCGTTCAGATTACATCCATGGATCAACGGCTAAGAGAAAATTCCTCAACAATCTAGATTTATTCTGTTAGGCTATAAATAGGCTTAGAGTTTTAGTCTTTTCAATCAATTCAATTAATTCATTCTTGTAAACTCTCTAAAAAGTCTAGCGTGCTATTTTTGTAAGGCTTCTCCGCCACAAGGAGATTTTTATTTAGCGTCCACTGCCTTGGAAGCAACGTTTTCAGTTACGACCAAGTTTCTTTTTTTTTAAAGATGAGTGCCTCCACTTTCATTTTTTTTTTTACCGTCTATTCACCCCCTCTAGCCGGTCCAACCAGATCTATCAAGTGGTATCAGAGCCAAGGTCACCGCAGAAGGACTATCCGCCGACTGCAGCAATTTCAAGAAAATGGTTGGAGCCGTAATCTACCCGCCGAAGTTTGAGGGGGAGTTCGCGATGTGGAAGCGTCGAATGCAGGTATTTTTTAAAACTGATATTGAATTGCTACTAATTATGAAAAATGGGTTTTCAGTTCCAAAAGACAACAACGACAAGGATAAAGAAATAGAGTCGTGGACCAAGAAGGATCAAGCGGACTTTGTAGCAAATGGCAAAGCAAAATTTCATCTGCTAGCCGTTCTTCCCGCACAAGAAGTTAACCGCATCGGAAATTACAACTCGGCAAAAGAGCTCTGGGAGAAATTCCTGGAATTGCATGAAGGTACCTCAAAGGTAAAACTGGCGCGACGAGACCTTCTTCGAAGCCAACTGACAAACCTCCGAAAGGAGGATGGAGAATTAGTTGCACATCTACACACCAAGGTAAAGGAACAAATCACAGACCTTGAAAACCTCAGAGAAAAGGTAACAAGTCGGGACGCTCAAAGGTATGTCTTAAATGCGTTTCCGAGAACCCCGGAATGGTCCTCGGTAATCGATGCTCATTTCATTTTGAAAGATTTAGCGGTAAGTACATTAGAGCAATTATTTTCTATTTTGGAGTTTCACGAATCTCGTTTTGTAGAAAAGAATAAGAAAACAGACATTGTCGCACTGAATACAAGGAAGATCCAACTTGACAGGGAATCCTCGATTGACGACGAAATAACAAAAATGGTAAGCTCTTTTAAAAGTTTTTTTAAAAGCTAACAAATTTTCAAGAACGCAGAAAAGAAGACGGTCCCCAAAGAAACGAATAATCAGATGCTACAACTGCAAAGAGGAGGGACACCTGAAGGACCAGTGTCCTAAACTCAAAAACCAGCCAAAAAAGAAAAAGGCACTGAAGGCCACCTGGGATGAGTCCTCGTCAGAAGAGTTGGAAGGTCAAGAATACGCGGGACTTGCGCTGATGGCAAATCATCAAGAAGGAAGCACTGATGAAGGGGGAGAGACGTCAGAAGAAAGCGACGATGAAAGAGGAACCTCGCTTTTGGAAAGCGACCCGGTAAGTGAGGTTTGTTTTCTTCCTCATGATCAATTATATGCTGGTGTTAAAGCCTTGCTCAAATCTAATTGTAGATTAGAAAAAGAAAATTTGAAATTAAAAAATGAATTGGCACTTACTTCCTCTTCTGATATTTTAAAAAATGAAAATGATAATTTGAAAAACTTAGTGCAAAAATTAGAACTTGATATTGCATATTTACGACAAAAGAAAAAGATCTTTCCTGATAATTTAAATTAGTATTTTAAAAACCACAAGGATCAATTTAAAAAAGTATCCAAAAGCTATATTCCGTCTAAGTTTTTAATTAATCCTGTAGACAGGAATTTATTTTAGGTTCTAAAATTTATTTTAAACTGATAAGTTTTTTATTATTTATGTGCAGAGTTTTTTTTTTCAAAAATTATGTCTTTTTATGCACAATTATGGTGTTCATCTACTGAGAATTTTTCAAAAATTTTCGAATATTTTTTTGATTTTTCGCTCGAAACTTGAAATTAAAATATATAAATAATTTACTTTCATAGGTCTAATTTTTCATGATTCAGATATAGTGGAAAGAACTTATTATAATTTTTTTTAATATTTCAAAGTATTTTTCGAATATTTTTAATTTATTCTTCAAAAACTCGTATCTGTTATTTTTTATTTATTTTCAGACTTGATGAACAAATTTAAAGCTGAAATTTTTTTCCAAAATCATATCCTTCTCTTCGACTTTGATGAAAATGTTCAAAGTTTTTATAGATATTCGATTTTTTTAATGAATTGTTTCAAAATTCGATAGAAAAATATTTTGGTATCAAAGGGGGAGTGTAGGACTATAAATTTTTTTTAAAAAAAAATCTTAAAATTCAAAAAAAATTCCTCCCTAATTATTTTTTCCCATTTTTTTGATGTGATGAAAGGGGGAGAAATAGGGTTAAGTTGAGAGGTAGAGTTTTAATTTACTCTAAATTTAAGTTTTTTTTAACTTACACTGTTTGCATTATTATGCATGTTTTTTTAATTTTGTTTACCCTAACTTAACTCGGATTGATGCACAACAAAAAGGGGGAGATTGTAAGTACCCCTGGTTGATTTTGATGTGATCAACCGATTTAAGTTAGGTCCTGGTATATTTAATCCCTCTGCTAAGTGAGAAGGAGCTTAGGCACGGAGGAAGTCGAGCGTAAGACGTAGCGGGCGAGAAGGATTGTGCGGGGAAGTGAGCCGACGGGCTCGGTACAATCCGAGGGACGCGGAAGCTGCGGAAGAGTACATCGATGGATCGATAAGGACGTACACGACTCCCGAGGGATGGGAAGCCGGGAGGAAGCACGCTCGAAGGGCGAAAGGCCTGAGTCAAGTTCGGGTGAGCCTAACTCTGGTTGGCCGAAAATCACCTAGAAGACGAAGAACCAAAAGACAGGTCAGTTTGACAATGTCAAACAAGGCGCTCGAAAAAAAAAGAATTTAATTGCTACTAAAAAGACTCGATCCCAAGACCTCACATAAGATATGTTACCACAGTTACCACTTAGGATAGCTGGTGATAACAACATGCAATTGCTGATGTTACTACTTGAAGATTACAACAGCGAAGTGTAGGACGGGTGCCGTCGATAGAGGGTGGGGTGAATATCGACCGTTCAAATATTTCGGAAACTTCGTAAGACTTTCGATTGTCGTTCAACAAGACAAAGTCTGAAGCTCGGCCGATCTGGACCTCCGAAGTGCCACGCACTTCCTCCAGGAGCCTCCCGGTCGTAGAGCCTCGTCTCTAGCGCGTTGTCGTCGGTCAGAATGATCAGAATCGTACTTGACAGTTGTTGTTGAAGCAGAGGGGTCGAAGCCCCTTTTATAGGCTTCCTACGGGCGCCCTGGACGTTGGGGGCGCCCTGATAAACCCGGTCAAACTTAATCCCCGCGTCTTCCTCGCCGCAGCTGATAAAACCTTTGACCAGGGTGCCCCGGACCTCCCGGGCACCCTCATGAAGGCTTATCTGTGTTTCAGACTCGAAACAGCAAAAACAGGTTTGAACCCGGGCGCCCCGGACGCTCCGGGCGCCCCGCTTGATACCTATTCTGCTTGTATCGCCAAAACACTGCTTTTTCTCTTTGGCTGGGGGCGCCCCCATTGTTGGGGGTGCCCTGGATGCATGGGGGTGCCCCCAACACTGGGGGCGGCCTGCTTCGCTTGCTTTGTCTTCCAATCTTGGTACCTGCAAGATACACAAACCACAAAGCACATATACACACAATATTAGCCTTAAGGACTTGGTTCGGACTTCGAATCTCCACGAAACCCTAGGTCGAACCGGCACAAGTTCCCATCCCCGAGAACTCGCCCTTCACCTACTCCTTTCAGGAGGCGATTGTCACCCAGCCCTTCGGGTGGACTTTTGCTTAGCCTCCGATTACTCCGGATCTCGAGACGCTCGAACCCCGACCCGTCTCTACTCCTGTCCTTAGTCAACGCTCAGCTAAGTTGCTCAGTCCCTTGGACCAAGACTTCATTCCCTAGCTGTCCTTCACCAGGTCTTCATTCCCTAGCAGCCCTTTGCCAGGTGCCAAGCAGCCCTTCGCTAGGTCTTTTATGCCTAGCAGCCCTTCGCTAGGTGCCTAGCAGCCCTTCGCTAGGTCTTCTATGCCTAGCAGCCCTTCGCTAGGTGCCTAGTAGCCTTTCGCTAGGTCTTGGGGTTTCGGTACCTAGCAGCCCTTCGCTAGGTGCCTAGCAGCCCTTCGCTAGGTGCCTAGCAGCCCTTCGCCAGGACTTAGTGCCCAGCTTCACTCACCAGTTCTTAGTGCCTAGGTTAACTAGGACTTTTCTTCAACTTAGGTTACTTCTCTTTTGCTCCTCTTTGTCTGTTCAATGTATCATTGACTTAAGTGTATTGTCAAACATTAAAACACTTAAAGGAGAATATCATTGATGCAACTTGCACCAACAATCTCTCCCTTTTTGATGTTTGACAATAACTTAAGTTAGATTGGTTTAAAGGGGCTAACTTACTGTCCTTGGGATAAAAACATGAAAAAATGATATAAGTTTTGAAACTAAGTTTTGAAACTACATTTTTTATTTTTGGGAGAAAATTTTTTCTAATGTTTCTAATTTCTAACTTAAGCACACCTCTCCCCCTTTGTCATACATCAAAAAAAAAGAAAATACTTGCACTAACAATAAAGATCCTTGGTTCTATTTGAAAATACTTAGTGCAAAAAAAGTTTTGAAAGCATTGTATTTTGAATGGTATATTGCATATTTTGATAAAAAGATGCTATGTGCTTTGAAAAGTACTTTTGAAAAAAAAAAGTGCAAGTACTTTTGTGATTTTTGAAAACTATAAGTACTTTTGAAAAATGCATAACTTTGGAAAGAATTTTGGAAAATATAAATATTATGCATATTTTGCAAGTACTAACTATTTTTTTGAAAAATATGAAACTTTGAAACATCCAAGTAATTTTTGAAAAATTAAGTACTTTTGAAAAATGTATTGTATTAAGTACTTTTGCAAACATAATATTTGACTTGACTTGGTTTTTTTTCAGTCTGACACCATCCTAGGATATCTTGTTGACTACAAGGACATTTCCTAAGTGTCCTGGAAATTTTCCAACCCGAGCAAATATTATTTCAAAAATAGTTTCATAAGTCACAGAATAGTAGGATGTAAGTTAATTTTGAAAAAGATATGAATTTTTGAAGTCATAATACTTGACTTAGTTTATCTTCTAGTCTGACACAATCATAGGAAACTTTGTTGACTACAAGGACATTTTCCTAAGTGTCCTTGAAGATTTTCCAAACTCAAGATAAACATTTTTTTTTCAAATTGATCAAAACCAGATGAATTTTAGAAAATACTGGATTTTTTTTAAAAAAAATGTTAGTATTTCGAAAGAATACTTATGTTTTTAGCAAGATTTTGAAGATATTGTTCAAAAAAACATGTTATTAAATAATTCTTTTAATGTGACCTCCCCTAAACTTGACTCAGTCCTGGGAAGTTTGTTGACCACAAGTACTCTTCCTCTGAGTCTTAAGGTTTGATTCAGATCAAAAGAATAATCTAATAATTTTCAAAAATAAATAATTTAAAACTTGTCAGAATGTTGACTCAGACTCCCCCTAAAACTGACACGTCATAGGAGTCCATGAAGTGGACCTTCCTCTGTGTTTTTTAGGTTTATCAAAATCAAATGAGCAATAATTTTCAAGTAGATAAATTTTGAAGCCACAATTGGGAAAGAAGATAATTTTGAAAACATGTGTGATGGAAATTAAAGTGCAGTTTTCGAAAAATATTTTTAATAAAAAGACCAAAACACTCCCCCTGCATCCAACACCATTTGACTCTAACTAAGTGCCTTAAGGAACTTTAGTATTGTCCTAAGAGGCTTGTGTCTAATTGAGTCAGACAATTTTGAAAACATATAATTTTTGAAAACATATAATATGTATATTCAATTAGACAAGCATGAATTCCATAAAAACATTATTATGTTGAAGCACTATTTTGAAAATATATTTTTAGGAAAATATTCTAATAATTTTGAAAATCAATTTTGAAAAATGCTTTTTAATTCATTAGTCCTTAACATCTCACTCATTTTAGATGTATCAATACAATAAGCATGGTTGTCTTATAGGTGTATTGTGAGATGCTTGAATCATTTTTCTTAATTTATTTTTAATTCTAAGATTTAATTGAAGCTTGTGTTAGATTTGAATTTGACAAGAAGTAACTTGAATTTGAATTTCAAAAATTGGCTTCTAAGTCTTAGCGAGGCACTAGGCCTTCTTTGGCCGTAGCCTTATTGGATCATCAACCCTTTCCTTGACAAAGCCTTTTAATGAAATTTCATTTTCAAAATTACTTTTTGAAAAATTCTGGTCTAACTAGTTTGGGTCTTGGATCGGTAGCTTCGGCTAGTTTCGCCAGTCTAAAGAGACCAAGTAGAGTATACTTGACCTTATTAGAATTGGCTTCCCTAACGTACTATCATCTCACCGCCACCCAATACTAGGTTGATCAAGTTTCAATTATTCTTTTTCCTATAGCCGCTCTAAATTATGCATAAATTTAAATATGAATGACATGTCATATATTTAAAGGAAGTAGCAAATGCATGGCATGACAATTATGCATAAGTCAAACAATTCAAATCATTTTATTTAAGTTTCTAAAAATGTATCAAATTCCTGATTTGATACATGTCGTGTGAACCTACGAATATGCCAACCCACTTTGACATATTTAATGTTATTAATTTTAATTATTACAGTTTGGATAAAATTTTATTTCAGTTTGAGTTTAAGTTATTTAAGATTTTAGTTGGATTAAGGTTAATTAAAAATTAATTGAAGTTAAATTAATTAGAAATTAATTGATGTTGAATTTAATTTAATTTGAATTTAATTTAATTTAATTTGAATTTATTTTAATTTAATTTGAATCTATTTTAATTCGAATTTATGTTAATTTAATTTTAATTTATTTTAATTTAATTTGAATTTAATTTTAATTTGAATTCGGATTTAATTTGAATTTAATCTAATTTAATTTAATTTGAATTAATTTAATTAAGATTTAATTTGAATTGAATTTAATTTAATTTAATTTAATTTGATTTGAATTTAATTTAATTCGACTTTAATTTAATTTATTTAATTTAATTTGAATTTATTTAATTAAGATTTAATTTGGATTGAATTTAATTTAATTTGATTTAAATTTGAATTTAATTTAATTAAGATTTAGTTTGAATTTAATTTAATTAAGATTAATTAAGATTTAATTTGAATTTAATTAAGATTTAATTCGAATTTAATTTAATTAAGATTTAATTAGAATTTAATTTAATTAAGATTTAATTTGAATTCAATTTAATTAAGAATTAATTTGATTTGAATTTAAAATTTAATTAATTCGAATTTGAATAATTAAGAATTAATTAAATTGATTTTTAAGATTTAATTAATTTGAATTTGAATAATTAAGATTTAATTAATTTGAATTTAAAATTTAATTAATTTGAATTTGAATAATTAAGATTTAATTAATTTGAATTTTAATAATTAAGATTTAATTAATTTGAATTTAAAATTTAATGATTAATTAATAATTATGGGTTTAAATTCATCATTTTCATTATTTCAAAAATTTCTTCTTCATCTTTATCTTTCTTTTCAAGTTTTTCTAATAATTTTGATTTATTTTCAGATTTATCCTTATTTTGATTTATTTTGATTTGATTTCTAATAGAGAGATATCATCTTCATTATCTTCAGAATTATCCTTATTATCCTCAGAATTATTCTTATGATACTCAGAATTATCTATATTATTCTCAGAATTATCCTTAGAATTATCCTTATTATCCTCAGAATTATCCTTAGAATTATCCTCAGAATTATCCTTAGAATTATCTTTAGAATTATCCTTATTATCCTTAGAATTATCCTTATTATCCTCAGAATTATCCTTAGAATTATCTTTAGAATTATCCTTATTATCCTTAGAATTTTCAATTCTAAATTCATAATTATCTAAAGGATTTTCAAATTTGGGTTCAGGTTTGTACAAAGGGTTTTCAAATTTGAATTCATAATTATCTAAGAGATTTTCATATTTTAATTCAGAATTATCAGAGTTAAAATTAAGATTAATTTCGGAATTATCATCAAGAATTTTAACATTATCTGATTTAATTTCAGGAGTACCAGTAGTATCACCAGATCTAATTTTAGAATTAATTTCAGTAATTTTTGAATTAATATTAAAAATTAAACAGTTAATTTCTGATATTTTAACATTATTTACACTTTCTAATTGATCATTCAGAATATTGATTTGACTACTTACACAGTGCAGAAATTTGAAAATTTTCGGAATATAAATCTTACTTACCTTGGCCGGACACTTATTTTTGTAGTGTCCATACTTCTCGCATTTAAAACATCTGATGTGGCTTTTATCTCTCCGGACTCCTGGCGCTGGTGCCCCCTTCGCCACCGGTGATGAAGATCGAGTCTTACGAGTAGGGCACTGATTTTTATAGTGTCCTCTCTCCCTGCATGTGAAACAGATAATATGGAATTAAAAAATGGACATTTTAAAATTAAAAGTACCTGATTCACCCCTGGGCTCCCCCTCAACTCCTGGCGCCGTTGCTCCATCGGCGGTTAGTCCGGTGAAGAGCGGCTCAGCTCTGATACCAATTGTAGGACCGGTGTTGTCGATAGAGGGGGTGAATATCGACCGTTCAAATATTTCGGGAACTTCGTAAGACTTTTGATTGTCGTTCAACATGACAAAGTCTGAAGCTCGGCCGATCTGGACCTCCGAAGTGCCGCGCACTTCCTCCTGGAGCCTCCCGGTCGTAGAGCCTTGTCTCTAGCGCGTTGTCGTCGGTCAGAATGATCAAAATGGTACTTGGCAGTTGTTGTTGAAGAAGAGGGGTCGAAACCCCTTTTATAGGCTTCCTACGGGCGCCCTGGGCGTTGGGGGCGCCCCGATAAACCCGGTCAAACTTTATCCCCGCGTCTTCCTCGCCGCAACTGATAAAACCTTTGACCAGGGCGCCCCGAACCTCCCGGGTGCCCTCATGAAGGCTTATCTGTGTTTCGGACTCGAAACAGCAAAAACAGGTTTGAACCCGGGCGCCCCGGACGCTCCGGGTGCCCCGCTTGACACCTATTCTGCTTGTATCACCAAAACACTGCTTTTTCTCTTTGGCTGGGGGCGCCCCCATTGTTGGGGGCGCCCTAGATGCATGGAGCCGCCCCCAACACTGGGGGCGCCCTGCTTCAGGGCTTCCAGCCTGCTTCGCTTGCTTTGTCTTCCAATCTTGGTACCTGCAAGATACACAAATCACAAAGCACATATACACATAATATTAGCCTTAAGGACTTGGTTCGGACTTCGGATCTCCACGAAACCCTAGGTCGAACCGAGTTCCCATCCCCAAGAACTCGCCCTTCACCTACTCCTTTCAGGAGACGGTTGCCACCCAGCCCTTCGGGTGGACTTTTGCTTAGCCTCCGATTACTCCGGATCTCGAGACGCTCAAACCCCGACCCATTTCTACTCCTGTCCTTAGTCATCGCTCGGCTAAGTTGCTCAGTCCCTTGGACCAAGACTTCATTCCCTAGCTGTCCTTCGCCAGGTGCCTAGCAGTCCTTCGCCAGGTCTTCATTCCCTAGCAGCCCTTTGCCAGGTGCCAAGCAGCCCTTCGCTAGGTCTTCTATGCCTAGAAGCCCTTCGCTAGGTCTTGGGGTTTCGGTACCTAGCAGCCCTTCGCTAGGTGCCCAGCAGCCCTTCGCCAGGACTTAGTGCCCAGCTTCACTCACCAGGTCTTAGTACCTAGGTTAACTAGGACTTTTCTTCAACTTAGGTTACTTCTCTTTTGCTCCTCTTTGTCTGTTCAATGTATCACTGACTTAAGTGTATTGTCAAACATTAAAACACTTAAAGGAGAACATCATTGATGCAACTTGCACCAACACGAAGTCTAGAGCAGAAGAAAAAGTCTTAAAGGGTAAAACCTTATCCTTTAATCAGATCCAATAGATACAGTTTAATCCCATCCAAGATCAACCGTTCAGATTACATCCATGGATCAACGGCCAAGAGAAAATTTCTCAACAATCAACAATCCAGATTTATTATGTTAGGCTATAAATAGGCTTAGAGTTTTAGTCTTTTCAATCAATTCAATTAATTCATTCTTGAAAAAGTCTTAAAGGGTAAAACCTTATCCTTTAATCAGATCTAATGGATGCAGTTTAATCCCATCCAAGATCAACCGTTCAGATTACATCCATGGATCAACGGCCAAGAGAAAATTCCTCTACAATCAACAATCCAGATTTATTCTGTTAAGTTATAAATAGGCTTAGAGTTTTAGTCTTTTCAATCAATTCAATTAATTCATTCTTGTAAACTCTCTAAAAAGTCTAGCGTGTTATTTTTGTAAGACTTCTCCGCCATAAGGAGATTTTTATTGAGCACCCACTGCCTTGGAAGCAACGTTCTCAGTTGCGACCAAGTTTCTTTTTTTTAAAGACGAGTGCCTCCACTTTCATTTTTTTTTTTTTACCGTCTATTCACCCCTCTCTAGCCGGTCCAACCCGATCCAACACTCTCCTCCCCCTCAATCCTTGAAGTGGAGACTCCTTCTTCACCCTTTGATGAAGTGGATGATTCTTCTTCATCTTGTGCCACTTCACTTGAGGAGGTGAATGATTCTTTTTCTTCTTTCTCCTCCTCTTCGGATGTTGAGCTTTTTTTCTCATCCGATTGGTACTTCTCCTCTTCTTGGACCATTAAGCTAAATTCTTTGGGCTCTTTAACTACTTGAGCTTGGGTAGGGTTTTGATATAAAGCTATCATCTTGCTCTATAGCTCGTGAGCATTTTTGTATTGGCCTACACTACTAATTATATTATTAGGTAAAACCTTAAGTAATATTGAAATTACCTTCTCATTTGCCTTTGATTGTGTTTGTTGCTCCTTGGTCCAATATCTTGGTCGGAGCTTCTTCCCATGCTTATCCTTTAGGGTTTCAAATGATTCTTTTAGTGCGATCATTAGATCCTGAACCATACCTCTATCTACATCCTCCAATAATCAAAACTCTCGCGATCGTAGGGAGGTGTAATGTAAATGTCGTCCCCTAATCATTCTTCGACCGCCATTTCCTCTAGCTTCTTGCTCTCCCGGTGGTTAGTCCGTAGACGAGCCCGGCTCTGATATCAATTGTTAGGATCGGTGCGTACAGCTAGAGGGGGTGAATATCTGTTCACCCACTTAATTCGCACGCAGTTTCATCCTGCAAGTGTTAGCGCGCGCAAGCGGAAACTTAAACTATTAATTAAAATCAATGCTACTACAAACCGTTTACGTGGTTCAGAGATAAAGCTCCTACTCCACGGTTGTCCATAAGGTGGACGATCCTGATCCGTCGGTGGATGACTCCCCGGAAGGCCTCCGGCTAGCTCACGTCGCTCCTTGTGGGTGGAGAAACCTCGCCACAAACTCCCGACAACACCTGAGCACTTGGAGACTACTAATAAGCTCTAACTAAGCTTATTTCGTCAACCTTTGCCCAGCCAAACCGAGCTCTCTTAAATAGAGCTCGACACTGTTCCTGCCATTACCAGTGAACTGGTGTCAACACCAGTCAACTGATCCACTTGAATTCGAATGTTGCAGCCCCAACGTTCGAATTCCAACCGACACCAGTCGACTGATCATAAGATCAGTCGACTGATCTTTCTGTGCTCTACATCAGTCGACTGATCCAAGCACCAATCGACTGTCCAAACCCTAAACCTAGGGTTTCCTTTCCCGAGTACAATTCTCTCACACTCGGACCCTCATGACTTAGCTGACTCTTCTTTTGCAGCTTCGACCTATTGTCTTCAAGCCTTCTTCGACTTTGGCTCTCGTCCCTCGGATGCATACGAACTCGCGGCTCGTCCTCATATCTTCCTTCGCGTATGCCTCGAAGTGCGCTTCCTTCGGCTCATCGTTCCTGCTTTGTCCACGGTCCCTCGGATGCATACAAGCTCACAACTTGTTTCCTCATGCCATCCTTCACCGGACCTAAAGCCGTCCAGCTAAGTCTATGTGTATCCTGCAAATCTGCACACTCAAATACATATATCAAATACAAGGGCAACCCTAACTTAAACCTTTTTCCCAAGCATTAAAACACATGGTCACTCCGGACCATAGATTGCTCCAACAGATATTGCTTGTGCGGTTAACAAGCTGAGTCGTTTTACGAGTAATCCAAACAACATCCATTGGAAAGCACTGATGTGATTTCTTAGATATTTGAAATATACTATGAACTACGGATTACATTATGGAAGATATCACGCTATCTTAGAGGGATACTGTGATGCTAATTGAATATCAGATACAAAAGACTCCAAATCCACTAGTAGATATGTATTCACGATTGGTGGGGAAGCGGAATCTTGGAAATTCACTAAGCAAACGTGCATTGTTCGATCAACTACAGAATCTGAATTTATAGCACTAGACAAAGCAGCTGAGGAAGCTGAATGGCTGCAAAACTTCTTAAAAGATATTCCGAGCTGGACGAAACCTGTGCCCGTCGTACTTATACACTGTGATAGTCAATCGACGATTGAAAGGGCACATAGTAGTATGTATAATAGTAAGTCACGATATATACGTCGTAGACACAATATCATTAGGCAGTTAATCTCGCATGGATTGATTATAATCGAATATGTTAAGTCCAAAAATAATTTGGCAGATCTTCTTATGAAGGGGCTTAATCGAGATCAACTATACTTCTCATCAAGAGGAATGAGATAAAAAAACTATAACTAAAACGACTGTAGTTGTAACCCAACCTTGTTGACTGAAGATCCCAAGATCTTAGTTCAATGAGACAAAGAAGTTATAGAAGTTGTGTTATAGCACACGAGATATATTATCACTATCAAAGTCCTAGGACGAATATGTGTTATCCTACCACTATAGTGAGGTTAAGCTTATGCTTTTAATGACTTCTATACTTTTATAAGCTGGAGTATGTTGGTATACTCTTGATAGAAGCATCACCTATATGAGTGTAAAGACAGACCGCTTCAATAAAACACTCATGAATCCAAGATGGTGTCCATAGCCAAAACGGAACCAACCATGAGAACTAAAAGTAGGTAAAATAAGTCCCTGTGTGAGTACTATTGTCTTAGTATACACAAACAGCTGAACAATTCAAGACATCACATTCACTGCACAGCCTAGTATACTCGATAGCATTCCATTACGGAAGGTTCAAAACCACAAACTACCTCTCCCAATGCATTAACTTGTCGATTGGACTCTTGTAAAGTGTCAGTATACATACATGCATTAATTTCTATTCATGTGGGGGATTGATGGATATTTGATATTTAAATAAAAAAATAATTAAGACCAAATACGATTTTGCAAAGAAAAATCGAGGTGTTATCAATTAATGAAAGTCAGAATTGACTTCAAAAACGAAATCTACGTTTCGCGTAGATGAATTTAGATTATTAATTTGATCAAAACCGATTACAGGTAAATGAGAAATTAATTGTTTAAAGTTAGTCTAAAATTTACATAAAAGAAAGTAAATGGGGATTAGTCCCACATCTGAAATTTCCAAAGGGATTTACTTCCTTATATGTATTCCTGTGTTAATGAAATTAAAAAGAAATATAGGTGGTATCTTCTCACAGGCGAGCAAGTGCTCGCACCTGCGAGCCCGCCACCCACCGCGCGTGCACGTGCACATGTGTGCAATGGACGTTTTGTTGATGCACTTCGCACTTCGCACGTACGCATGATCGCGAGGAGCATTGAGAAGCGTAAATTTATGCTCCAGGTGATGTGTCAGTGACGTGGTAGTGCCTACGTGGTGCTCGAGTGACGTGACATGTGATGTGACAGTGCCTGCGTGACACTCAGATAGGAGGAGAGAAATGACTGGACTGCTGACTGGGCAAACAAATGACAGCCGTTGGATTGAATATGAATGTTGGATCGCAAGTGACGCGATCTGGAGGATTGATCGTGAAGAGTCACGATCTGACCATTGGTGAAGAGAGACTTGATCTGAAGCATCAGATCAAATCTGACGACTAAAATCAAAAGGAGATCTGAAAGGTTATAATCATTCAGATCTAATGGATGAGATCAAAGAGCTATCTGAAGGGGTATAATCCTTAAAATCGAACGACCCAGATTAATCCTAAACTAAAGGTCACACTCACTCACCAAAGAATACCTTACCTCTTCCCTTGTATACATAGAATCCTCTAGATGATGGATTCATTTATTCATTCAATTATCAAAGTCTATAGCATTCATCCTATCGTGTGCATTCAAAATTCGAAAAATCCACGAAAAAGTTCACTAGTCTTGAAATTTGTAGTACTAATATTTTGAGATATTATTGTTGTATCTTGAGAAACGAATTATACTATTCGTGAACAACCTATAACAGAACAATATCATTTCACGAAGATAATAGCTAATACAAACTTCGATAAAATTATATCAATTTATATCTTTCCGACAATTTACCCAGACGATGCTCTCAAACGTAGTGGCGGTCCCCCTTCGTAAAACTGCATATTAACATTTTTAGAAAGCTTATAAAAGTGACAATCGACTCATTTGGTTTCTGTTCACGCGATCAAGCCAGTTCAATTCTCATGCCTCCGTGTTCAAAGTTGAGCGACTAATTAAACATTCAACATTTCGTACAACGTTTTTGGATTACCTCACCATCGTACTCTGCCAATTCACAGCGGAAGCAGAAATTAATAGTCACCATGCTGCAACAGCTGCTTTGGCCAATTGACAAGCTTCCTTCCTACAATTGACTTGTAAAAGTCTGTTCAGACACTTCCATCCATCATCTGACAGTTCAGTTCAAATCTTCACGTCGTCACACAATTTTTTTGATGCTTCATCTTCCTCGATCGCCTCTCCCTCCCCCTCCCTTTTTTTTCTCTCTCACCTCCTCGTATTAACTGCCCACAAATCACATCTCCCTCTCTCTAGCTAGCTGCCTTCCCATTACTAACGTAGCCCTGTTCTGCTCCACGCCACAACATGCAGCCATTACTCCTCCATTACGTTACCAACCCTCTGCTCTGCTATATCACCTCTCTCTCATTTTTATTTTATTTTATTTTATTATATTGTAACGTAATTAGTGACAATTACCATATCCAGGCATATTTACTCACGCTGTCCTGCAGTTGATAAAGTCCTCCCTGTCTGCCTCTGCCCTTCACGCGTCCACTCCGTGTCTTGTCTCCAGGGACAAGTCCCGTGAACGTCGTTCTCTCCGCTCAGCTAACTCGAAAAGCCCACCACCGGGGCTGCTGCACCCGCGCGACGGCTGCTAGACACGTCTCCGAGAAGACACGCGTCTTGGATGCGCGTGCCCAGTTGGGTGCCCGCTGTCCTAGTTCCGGCTCGGGATTGCGCCGAACCTTCGGCGTCAGCTTCTTCGCGACCGGTTCTAAAAGGTCAACCGGCGGTAACGGCGTCGAGCTAGTTACGTAGAATGGGAAGGTGGAAACATGATCACTAGTCACTGCGCGTGGTACATTTCATAAGTCAATCCAGCGAGTCGGTACAAGTTTTGAACCACGTGTGAAAATTTACCCGGCCGATGGAATCGGATTCGGGTCGGACTAGAAACTAGAAGAACTCGAACCGGGTTGGCATGGGGGGCTGCTTACGGGAGTGGTAGTAGGACCGGGTCGGACCGGGCAGAACCGGTGGCCGGTGCGAGCGCATGAGCGCCAGGTTGAGGCCCTTGAAGAAAGGGTGCGCCTTGACGTCCGCCGCGCCGCGCCGGGAGCCGAGGCGGGCGGTGGGGTCCTTAGCGAGCAGGCTGGCGATGAGATCCTTCGCCGCCGACGAGGAAGGGTCGGCCGTCGGGAAAGACAGCGGCTGCTTGACGATGTTGTGTAGGGTTTGCTGGTTGGTGGGCCCGGCGAAGGGAGTGCGCCCGTAGAGGAGCTCGTAGAGGAGGATGCCGTAGGCCCACCAGTCGACGGCGCTGCCGTGGGGCTGGCCTGCGGCGACCTCCGGCGCGACGTACTCGTGGGTACCAACGAAGGAGCACGACCGGGCGTCGACGGGCTCCGCGACGAAGCGCCAAGGGTCGGCCTTCGTGGCCATGTGGGGTGGCGGCCGGCGGGCGAGGAAGGGGAGGCAGGAGGGATCGGCGGGGAAGCGCTCGCCGTTTTCAGGGGCGGAGTGGCCCCTGTCCGCTGCTGTGGAGGTGGCGATGTGCTCGAGAGTGGGGGAGGAGGTGGACTCCAGGGAGAGGTCGAAGTCAGAGAGCATGATGTGACCGTCGGAGCGGATGAGGATGTTCTCCGGCTTCAGGTCGCGGTAGACGATACCGAGCATGTGAAGATACTCTATGGCGAGCAGCACCTCCGCCGCGTAGAACCTACGGCATTTCAACAAAAGCGTCAAAGCCAGAACAGAGCCAAAAGGAAGCATCTTCAAGGTCAAATGTTGGAAAGAAGGAATCTTTCCAGTTATGATTAAAAGATGACCAAGTAGTCTCCGATCGAAGAGAAAGTTCAAAATTGTGTGAATTCCGTGAAGGCAAAATATGAAAAAGTTGGTGGAAGATGGGAAAATGATTCGATTTTTAGTCGAAGAAAATAGGTTCGGCGGAGCACCTGGTGGCGGTGACGGAGAAGCGGTGGCGGGGCTGGCGGTGGCGGAGCGTGTGAAGGTCTCCGCCGCTGCAGTATTCCATCACGACGCAGGAGTAGTGCGGCGAAGCATCGAAGTCGGCGTAGAGAGTGGGGAGGAAGGGGTGATCGAGGATCCGGAGGATCCTCTTCTCTGTCGCTGCCCTATCGAGCTTCTTCTTCTTCGACAGCGCCAGCTTGTCGACCACCTTCATCGCGTACGGGTGCGGCCAGGCCTCGTCGCGCAGGCGGCAGAGATAGACAGTTCCGATGTCGCCACTGCCAATGCGGCGGAGGAGCTTGAAGTCCCGGGGGCCGAGATTGGCGGGAAGGGACCGAGAACTAATCGCAGCCCAGGCCGGATCAGACGAGCGGTGCGGCTTGGAGGGAAGCCGCGTCGGAGCACAGGGGCGACGGCCGGCGGGGACCTCCACCGTCGCCTCCAGCGGCGCAGGTGCAGCAGTATCAAATGAAAGACGTGAGAAACTACTCCGACTGTCGCCACTGCTGCTCATCGAGCTCTGGCTGGAGTTAATCACTTCCAGCCGGACGTCGCCATCGGAATCTAGCACCAAATCCAACATCTCCGCCTCCTAAAACACCCCCACAAGCTTCACCACGTCAAATCGATACACCTTAGATAGCGAACAAGCTATCGGAAAAGCATAAAAATCCAATCTTTTTCAACAGGACGTCACAGGGGAAACCGGAAAAAGGGGAAGCCCGCTTTGGATCTTTCTCTCGAAACAGACAGTGCGGGGCGCAATTGGCGACAAGCACAACGATGCTCGTCAACAAACGGGACGATTCGCCGAGCAGACAGGGAAATCCCAGGAGCAGTGAAGATGGTCAGCGATTCTATTCGCTGTGCTACTCGCCAATCGAAGCGGCGGGGCAACAGGAAGCAACAAGGGAATCAAAGGAGTTAGGAACCGTCGGGTCTCACTCACTCCTCGTCCCTTCTCGCTGCCATTCCATTATCCGACACCGTGCGCTGCAGGCAAGAACCAGAAACCCCAGCTGCGGTTCTTGCTCTCCGCCCCACCAAAAGAATCAGCGACTTTTCGCCAACAAAGCAGCAGCGAGGAAGCTATCAATCTCGACTTGCAACACGGTCCGCCATTAGATCACCTTCTATGGTTGCTCCGTCGCTCTTCTCGGCTCCCCTGCCCAGGGAGGGCGGCAGCTGAGCTTATTTATACCGGGGGTTAACCAAACAATATATCGGCCCCCATGCCGGTTTAGAAACGGAATCGATTAAACGACTCGGCACGTGCGGAGGTGGTGAGTACCATAAGTTTCTTTGGAGGAAAAAAATACAAATTGATTTTAAAATCCATTTTATTTTATTTTTTGTTTTAAAAAATATCATTCCAATATTATCGTATCAGTTAGTTGAGTAAATTTAGCCAAAAAAAAACAACTTTATAATTTTTTTTAAAAATATCTTGAACATTTTATTCATTTAAGATTTTTGATACTTTGTTTAGGTATAATATCTCACTTTTTAGGTGGCATGAGACTAAATGAAATGTGCACTTTAATGACATGTCTAAGATCAACAGAATAATGTGGGCCCCTTTCATCAGGGACCGCCGAGTGTCATCCTCGCCTAATCATACAATGACAAGTACGTATAAAAATTTCACCGATAATCTGTTTTAGATCATTTATCAAAAAATAAATTAATCGAAAGAATAAAGTATTAATTCGGGACCAATAAAATCACTGCTTGGGGGTATAATCAGTAGACAAGTATAAATTCCAATTCGACCTGTCTTTGGGAAATATATACATGAATCTACCACATGGCGTGGAACGCAGATTAGATGATAGATTTTGTCGCTGCGGCGGTGCCCGCCACCGACCGCCGGTGGCCCACCGCCATGTGCGTCGGCCAGGCCTTTTCCGGCTGCATGACCTCCTGGCCCGCCGTTGGACCCATCTCTTCTTTGTCTTTTGATTGGAGGAGAGATTTATTCGTTTAACGTTTAATACGGAAGAGATAAATCACGGATAAATAAAGAGGATGATCATATTAATTTTGTCAGATTTTGATCTCATACCTCAATATGTCAACACCCACATTTCAATTATCCGTCTCACTTTTGGTAATCAGATTTTTCTTTTTATTTAAATTTTTTTCTTAATTATTTATTTCATTAGGGGTGTTTGAAGGTTGATGCAGATCACTAAACTTCTAAAAAACACAATTTCCTTTTTTAGAAATATTTTCTGATGTCCACAAAATGCCACTAAAAGTAAAGGTGTCTCCAATGCTTAAGGCACGCTAGATATCTTCTAAATCGTAAGAAAATATAACACTTGAGAACTAGGAATCTCACTTCGATAACACTTTATATTAATTTTGTGGTTTTTAAACGAGATCTTGAATACGAAGATGAGGTAGCACATGAATTATATGGCAACAATGTCTGTGGAAATGGCAGCCGAAAGTACATCGAGTGGAGCCCTAGCTTAATCAAAGAAGCTCTATTCTTTGGTCATAAGGATACCCCAACAACAACTCATCAAAAAGATGCCTTGTTGCTTTGCTCAAGAACAGCCTTACTTAATTAGACCTTCCTACTCTCGCCACCTCAATTAACACACATGGAACCCTAAACTAACTAAACACATGTTGCCTAAGAAATCATAATTATCATTTTTAAATTTTTTTTTGCACAGTATTCAAAATGTTGCATGTGTGGAGATTCAATGCTGCTTGCCCCTGAGAGGACTTTGAATATGTACACAATGTTGAAACTTTTCCGTTTATGGTTGGTTCATGTGAAAAGGTCACATAATTAATAGATGGATTATTTGAAGGACATTAAAAAATATTCCATTTCACGTTAATATATTTTTATTTTTAAAATATCTTTATTTTAGCACTATTGTAGCAGCTATAGGTTCATTAACATGAACACTCCAACTCTAATCAATATAAATATATATATTGAAACTGTTATAGTTCATAGTTGTTACAATATAGACATTTCAACTCTAATAAATTATATTGTAATAGTTAACAACTATAATTAATAGACACTTAATCTTTAGTCAATATTGTAAGTACTTCAGGTTAGTTTTGATGTTGATCAACAGAGTTAAGTTAGGTCCTGTGTGTTTGATACTTTGTGTCTAAGTATTCAAGAACTTAGGAACACAATAAGTTGAGCGAAAGATACAGTGAATGAGAATGATGACATGGGAAGGGAGTCAACGGACTCAGTGAATCCGAGGGGCGAGGAGTTGCGAAAAAGTACACCGGTGGAGTGAGAAGGATGAACGTGGTGCATCCGAGGGATGAGAAGCCGAGAGGAAGTCTGCTCGAGGAGAAGGTCAGAGTTGAGTTTGGGTGAACTCAAATTCGGACAACCAGAGCCTCATCCAAGCGAGCAAATCG
>JAGFNQ010006891.1:0-39022 GCA_024364735.1 Boesenbergia rotunda | reverse complement strand
GGAAGATCTGCGTGACTCATCATAGATCGTACCATATCTAATAAGGTACGATTCCTCCTTTCGGATACACCATTCCACTGTGGTGTCCAGGGGGAGTGAGTTGGGATAGAATCCCACACTCAGCTAGGTAGTCACGAAACTCATGGCTCAAGTATTCTCCACCTCGATCTGATCGAAGTATCTTAATACTCTTGCCAAGTTGGTTCTGTACTTCATTTCTGAATTCTTTGAACTTTTCAAAGGATTCTGACTTATGTGTCATCAAATACACATAGCCATATCTACTGAAGTCATCAGTAAATGTGATGAAGTACCTGTAACCACCTCTGGCAGCGACATTGAAAGGGCCACATACATCACTATGTATGAGTCCTAACAAGTCTGTCGCTCTTTCGCTATGTCCACTAAAGGAGTCTTAGTCATCTTGCCTAGAAGGCATGACTCGCATGTCTCATATGACTCAAAATCAAATGAGTCCAGCAAACCATCCTTATGGAGCTGGGACAAGCGACTCTCATTTATGTGGCCTAAGCGACAGTGCCAGAGATAGGTTGGGTTCAACTCATTTGATCTCAACCTCTTGGTATTCACGTTATAGATAGGGCTCTCTAAGTCTAGAATATAGAGGCCATTCATCAGATGTGCGCTACAATAGAACATATCCTTTAAATAAACAGAACAACATTTGTCCTTTATTATGAATGAAAAACCTTTGTTATCTAAACATGAAACTGAAATGATATTCTTTGTCAGTACAGGTACATAACAACAGTTATTCAATTCCAGTACAAGCCCAGAGGGTAGAGATAGAAAGTAAGTCCCTATAGCAACAGCAGCAACCCTTGCTCCATTGCCTACTCGTAGGTCCACCTCGCCCTTGGCCAATGCCCTGCTATTTCTCAGCGCCTGCACATTAGTACAAATGTGAGAAGCACACCCAGTATCTAATACCCATGATGTAGAAATAGAAAGGTTGACTTCTATAACATTTATACCTGAAGTAGAAGTCTCACTTCTCTTCTTCTTCAGATCTTCTAGGTATACCTTGCAGTTCCGCTTCCAATGCCCAGTCTTACCGCAGTGGAAGCAGGTAGCATCCTTAGCAACCCCACCTTTAGGTTTGAGTGTCGAAGAGCTGGCTTTGCCCTTGGTTTGGGTCTTACCCTTACCTTTGGGCTTCCACTTGCCCTTACCCTTGCCCTTTTGTACCATTAGGATGGTACTGGACTTGGCAGTGGTGAGATTAGGCTCAGCAGTTCTTAACATGTTGAATATCTCGAGCAGTGGTTTGTCTAATTCGTTCATGTTGTAGTTCATGACGAATTGACGGTAACTCACCGGCAACGATTGCAGGATCAGATCGGTAGCCAGCTCTTGGCCCAAAGGGAACCCCAACCTCTCGAGGTTCTCGACGTACCCAATCATTTGGAGTGCGTGAGTTCCTACAGGGGTTCCCTCTTCATCTTGCATGAAAAGAGGGCCTGAGTCACTTCAAACCTCTCATGCCTTGCCTGCCCTTGATATAGTTGCTTGAGATGGCCAATCATATCAAAAGCATTCATTTTCTCGTGTTGCTTCTGAAGCTCAGGAGACATACAGCATAGCATTAGGCATGACACGTCTAACGCGTCATCTAGATGCTTCTGATGAGCATCTCTAACACTACAAGCGGCAGAGGCTGGTGGTGCATCAGGAACTGCTTGCTCCAGAACGTACAGCTTACGTTCCTGCGTGAGGACTATCCTCAGATTCCTGTACCAGTCCAGGAAATTAGCTCCTAGGAGCTTGTCCTTCTCAAGAACAGATCGTAGAGAGAGAGTGTTCGTGTTTGACATGGTAATCTACAACATAAAATGCAGAAAAATAAATATCCACCATTGTATCATATTTTATTTATCATTTAACTAGGCCTTTAGTTAAATGATGCTCTCACTGAATTATAGGGCTTTGGTAGAATCGAGTCATAGATGTGGTAAAACCACACTACTAGATCCACACCAACTAACTATAATTCTCGTAGGTCAAGATCCACATCATACTACGCCTTGAGTTAGCTTTGGCTAAATCACCCAAGACTTAGTATGATCGGTAGGTACTAATTACCAATTACATCTCTATGCAACTCTTGTTTATAGGATCAAGAATTAACATTTATGAATAATCTTGAGTTAGCTTTGGCTAAATCGCCCAAGACTATTGATAAATGCGATCTTGTCCTACCTTTCCAACTATTGGAGTATGCCTATAGTTAGGCTCGATCCAATTGAGCTAACTAGTTACTCAATCTAATTGAGCTCAATCTAACCCAAGCGTGATAGGCGGGACCAAGGTTGTCCCTCCGCATCCCACCATGATTAAATGCATTGCTCTGCTTTGGCAGATTCAACAATCGCATATGATCGTGGTAGTGATGGGTATCAAGGCTCGTTAGGCATATACGAGTTGATTTCGATTTAGATCTAATCTAATCGATGATGTGCATCGTATTTAGGCATTTATTAAATCTAATTTAACCTAAATGTGTATTAGGTGCACATCAAGATGTGGTTCCCACATTACATGTGCATCACATACACTCATGTATATTCTATTCTATACTAACATGCATCACATACATATAAGGAAAAATAAAATATACAAGAAAATTAAAGTGTGATTAGTCATGGCCCTACTAAGATCTTCTCAAGCCAATGAGAAGATCCTTTGGTCAACTAGGGTCTAGGCAGCAACTTCTCCAAGCTCCTCCTTCCAGAACCCCATGTGTTGTCGGCTTGCTTCCCACGAGTCCGTCTTCTCCAGAATTTCCTTCATCTTCAATTTTGTACATTACAAAATTTATACTCGAGTTACATTCGAGTCTTAAACTAATTTTAACAGAAATAATAAATAAAAGGCTGACACGCAGGTCGCAATCACAATACAACACACACAACACAAATAACGGCACGCAGGCCGTAATATGAATTACACACATATTTTAATCTAATTAAAATAGGGTCTTGGGCCATGACTATCACACTACTGTACATAATTCAAAATTATGTATTTTACAAAAATTTATCTAATTTTTCTATGTATTTTACGAATTTTATGAGTCACAACTCCACGGCGGTCCCGTTAAGCGGGTTTCGGGCACAATCACGTGACAAGGCCCCTTGCGGGGTTAGGGGCGGCGCCCCTACTCACGAAATTAATTTCGTGAGTGTCGTATCGCGATCTAACAGTGCCTAACCCACTGTCCCAAAATCTATTTGGGCGAAACTTGCCGTTTCGGAGAAGTTTTTCTCGGTGGTCGAAGTGTACAAGTGCTTCGCACTCGTTGCTTTGCCTCTACGAGAAAAATACTCACAAAATCCTAAAATTAGAAAAATTACAGAATCATAAACTACTCTAAATTTTGTATCCATACAAAAAAAAATAAATACGTTCTTCGCACGTGGCTCTGATACCACTGTTGGGTTTTTCGGGCCGCGAAAACCGCCTTTTCGCGTCGCGGAAACCCCGAGAACCCAAAGCCATGGATCTCGTGCGAAGAAAACATTCCGAAACAAAAATTCACGTATTCATTTCATGCTCAAAACTCGATCTACTCCTAGATCTAAAGAGGGATAAACCATTTTACCTTTGGTGCGTGCCCTGCTTAATCCCGCTCGCTCCTTTTGGATGTCAGATCTCTAGGACGTCAAGTGCCGTCCCTCTAGAAGTATCCACGCGAATAAAGTGGATGGAGAAAACCCTTTAGGTGTGCTAGCACCTTTCAAGGATTCGGTCAAGAGGAGAAGAAGAAGAAGAGCTCCAACACTTGGAGGAGGAAGAAGAGAAGACACCCAATGAGAAAAATGGAACAAAACCTTGTTTTGTTCTCCCATTGTGGCCGGCCACATAATGGCCATTAATGGCCATTAAGTGGCCGGCCATAATGGCCATTAATGGCCATTAAGTGGCCTGCCATAACCCCCTTTCAATTTGAATTCAAATTCAAATGGGGGGTTTACAACCTTTGGAGATGATGTGGAGCATCATCATTGGTCAAATACCAAGCCAAGTCATCACTTGGTCAAGTCAAGGTGAGGTGACCTTTTGGTCAAGTCAAACTTGCCTTTATGGACTTTCCATATTTAGTCAAGTCAAACTTGACTCCATTTCTTCTCTCATGTCAAGTCTAACTTGAAGTGGAACCAAGTCAAGTCAAACTTGATTTGGATTTGGGTCAAGTCAAACTTGCCTTTTATGGACTTTCTATATTTAGTCAAGTCAAACTTCACTCCATTTCTTCTCCCATGTCAAGTCTAACTTGAAGTGGAACCAAGTCAAGTCAAACTTGATTTGGATTTGGGTCAAGTCAAACTTGCCTTTTATGGACTTTCCATATTTAGCCAAGTCGAACTTGACTTCATTTTTTTTCTCCATCTATTTGTTCTTTGCGTGTGACCCTATAGGTTCTTGTAACGTTGGCAATGCTTCTAACCTCTTAGAAACATAAGCAATGAGCGGTATCTAGCAACACATCATTGCTACCCAAGTTACAAGAATGTTGAGATCCAACATCACCAATGTGACTACTAATTATGACTTTCATAATGTGTGACAATGTCCTTCTATCGCCGATATCTAGATTGATCTTCTATGAAACATAGACCGTGTCATCCTCCAATCAATCTATGTGTCTTGAACTCCAAGTAGACTCACTATAATCAAATAAGCTCAATATCTCATATTGCCTTATTTGGGCATGGCCATGCACTTAGTGATCTCACTCTATCAAGACTATGATATCTCTCCCGTCATATAGGAGGGATAGATCCCATCTACATCACTCACATCCCTCCGCATAATTTGTTACATACCCAGTAATCGCCTTTATAGTCCACCCAGTTACGGGTGACGTTTGACGAAACCAAAGTACATAACTCCTTATGTAGGGAACTATGGTGACTTCAGGTCTAAGGACTAATAGTCATACTAATAGTCACATGAGAAAGTATATGACACTCATATAATGATCCATGATACTTTCTCATGGTGGGTCATTCAGTATACATTCTCCAATGCATACTCATGTGTCAACTTGATATCTCATATGCATGACTTGTGAGATCAAGTCATCGTGTTGACCTACATGCTAGTCTCTATGCATTAACATTGTCCCTGAATGTTAATACTTGACTAGGAATAATTAAGAGTAGTGTTCTCTATATCATCTCACTATCGATTCAACCAATCGATTGATATAGATATGAACCTACTACCAAGGACGTTATTACACTTAGTTATTTGGCACCAATACAAGTAAGTATAATAACCATAATCAAATGCCTTTATATATATATATGAAATATGATACAATGAGTCCATACAACAACCATCACATGATTGGCTCTAGGGCTCTCACTAACAAAGGGTGGGATGGAGGTAAGCCGAGGGTTTGCATGCGCATCTGAGGGACGATAGCCGATGGAAGAGGACTTCAAGGAGCAAGCCAAGGGAGTATACTTGAAGGCACACGTGAAGGAGGGTCGTCTGAGTGGGAAGGAGTGCTTGTGTAAGCTAGGCAGTCGACTGGGATGAAATCAGTCGACTGCCAGAAGTTCCCGAGACATCAATCGACTGCCCAGAGGGCAATCGACTGGTTAAACCCAAAAACTAGCCATTGAGACTAATCGTTGGCTGAGTGTTTGGCTCGGACTAGTCGACTGCCCCTGGTGGCGAGATGGGTTATTTATTTAAATAGCCCTCTCCACTATTTAAGCTAGTGATTAAGGCTAGGAGAAGATTAGTTCTTCATTATAAGATCTTCTCTTTGTGTTCATCTTCCTCCTCAAACCCTAAAGTCATCTTGTATGGAGGAAGAAAGGTTGTGAGAGGTTGTTCTCCACTAAGAAGGAGAAAGCTTTAGCCGGAGTTTGCCGGGGCGTGATCCACCGAAGGATCAAGGGATCGTCCACCTCAAGGACACGCCGTGGAGTAGGAGCAAGGAATCTCTGAACCACGTAAAAGGTATTGCGTTAGCATTATTGTGATTGATAAGCTTCCGTGTGTGTGCTAACATTGTAGGGAGAGTCGCAACTTGGGGTGACCGAGCTATTCACACCCCCTTCTAGCCATGCCATCGGTCCCAACAAGTGGTATCAGAGTGCAAGGATGCCTTCAACGGACTAACCACCAAGAGCAAATCATTGAAATGGTTGGCTTGCACATTCAACCGCCAAAATTCGAGGGAGAATTTTCATGGTAGAAGAAGAGAATGGAGGTATTCTTCAATACTAATTTTGATATAATGTCAATTATGAAAAATGGGTTTGAAGTGCCTAGGGATCAAGACAACAAGATACTTGATAAAGTGAGATGGAGTAGGAAGCAAAGAGATGATCATCTAGCAAATTTCAAAGCCTTGCATCATCTACTTAGTGTGCTTCCTCAACAAGAAGTGACAAGGATTGGAAACTACTTAAGTTCTAAGGATTTATGGGAAAAGCTAGTGGAGCTTCATGAAGGCACTTCGGAGGCGAAAATGGCAAAAAGAGATCTTCTCTGGTCCCAACTCAACAATATCAAGCTTGATAAAGGGGAGAAGGTAACAAGTTTACATGCTAGATTTAAGGAAATACTTAATGGGCTAACAAGTGTAGGGGAACAATTATCCAACTGGGACATTTTAATGAAAGCCATCAATGCCTTCCCAAGAACATCAACATGGAGCTCAATGGTGGACTCAGACTACATTTCCAAGGATATAGAGAAAACATCTCTAGAAGAATTTTTCTCAACCATGGAGTTTCAGGAGACTCGAGTTGGAGGAACAATCGAAGAGGTATACAAGACAAAGAGTATAGCCCTTGTGGCAAACAAGGGAAAAGGTAAGAAGAAGGAGGTCGTATCATCCGATTTGGAGGAATCTAGTGCTTCCATGGGGAGTGATACGAAAGCCTATATGGTAAGAAAGGTAAGGAAAGCATTTAAACATTTTTCTACTAACAAGTCTCATGGTAGGAAAGAATCAAGAAGAAAATATAAATCAAGAAAGATTATTTGCTACAATTACCAAGGAGAAGGACACATGAGAGATGAGTGTCCCCTCTTGAAAAATAAGGAAGAAAAGAAGAAAGAAGGAAAGAAGAAATCAAAAGAGAAGGAGAAGAAGGTGCAAAACTTGAAGGCTACATAGGATGATTCATCTTCATCAAAGGAGGGACATCATGTATCCCATTTCGTACTAATGGGAATTGGCGACATTGCCTCCACGGCATCCGAATTTGAAGAAGAAAAGAGCTCAAGTGAAGATGAAGGGAGCTCAAGTGAAGGGGGAGGCTCCACTTCGGAATCGGACTTCTCGGTAAGTGAGGTATACAACTTACCCACTTCTACTTTTGTAAAAATAATTTCTAGTACTAGTGATGATTTGGTTGATGCTAAAAAGAAAATTAAGTGCTTAAAAAAAAGGAGAATTGCATGTTAAAGGAGAAATTAGCATCCATGGAAATTAAGGATGATGTGCATGCTTCTTCCTCTATTTCAAATGACTCATGTTTAGAAGAAGAAAATAAGGATTTAAGAGAAAAGATAGATAGTCTTACCAAAGCCCTTAGGAAGTTTGAAGTTGGCTCAAAGACATTAGATATGATTATTGGGAGCCAAAGAGCAAGCTTTAAGAAAGAAGGATTAGGTTTTGGGAAGTCTAGCAATGGAAAAACCTATCATTGCCTAATTGCTAGAGGACAAGCAAAGACCAAAACCCTAAGTAAGAAATGGATCCCCAAGGAGTTCTTGGTTAACCCAATTAGGAAACATTTCTATTTAGTACCAAAGTCAATTCTCAAGGGTTAGAGGATTTGGGATAAATCAACCGTGGTGTTAGAATTTCAAATTTTTGGAATTTGGTTGACTTAAGACATTGAGGGGAGTTTGTAGCCCATGGTAGAAATTTATGATATATTAGGCTAAATAGGGGTTACCTGGGAAACATCTCATGATACTTTGGTTTATGATTGTATTCATACACATGAGATGATAGGATGATACGAATAACTCACTTATGCTTGTAGCATTTTGATGGGTTATTGGATGTATCATATTAGTGATAATAGACCAACTATGGGGAAAGCAAATGTTTAATTAATGGACACCTTGCCCAAAGATCATAGTTGGACATTTTAAACAAGTTGTAAACATTTATGTGGTTATTTGTTATACCATGAGTTTGAAACATGTATGATTTCAAAACTAGGTTAGAACTTTGGTACAAAGTTAGAGTTTTTCAAGGAATTTGAACTTTTATCAAAAAGTCAAACATGTTTGGATTTTTCATGAAGTTATATTTTTCACTGATAGAGTATATCATATGAAACATGTTTGCAAATTTTTCATAATTTTTGAAATTTTCTGGAATTTTTGGTGAGTTTCTGAAATTCGGCACAAAACCTGAAATTTCATACTGAAGAGTATCAGTCAACTGCCCCAGGGGCAATCGACTGACAGTTCTGATTTCAGAAAATTGGGGGTTTTTCAGAAATGAAAACTTCTCCCATTTGATGCCATTGGTTATTGTTGCTTCGGGCAATCCTTTTGATGGTGTCAAAGGGGGAGAATGAGGAGGTTTAAGTTAGGTTTGGAACTTAACTTATGGTTTAACCTTGGTTTATGATGAGAATTGAAAATGGAGAGGGCATAGGTTAAGGGGGAGGTTACCTCTTGGTTTTTACTATATCTTGTATTTTCAATTGCTGTTGTTTGCTGTTGTTTTTCCCTAACTTAAATATATTGCCACACATCAAAAAGGGGGAGATTGTTGGGGCAATCGACCCAAGTATGATCGGGAAGATCATTGTTTTGATGTGTGTGTCAATATGATTAAGGTTAGAGATAATGAGAATTATTTACCTATGCATAATTTTGGTTTTAGATATTGTGATAAAAATAGAGCTAATATTGTATCTCAAAACCCTAAGGAATTTATGCATCATGATAAACCTAAAATGTCTAGATCTAAGGACCAAGGCATTAATCCAAAGAAAGGGAGACACATGCCTAGACAAATGGATAGATCTAGAAATGTCCAAGATGGGCATGGTGATGCTAAGGTTAAAAATCTAGAAAGGGAAAATCAAACTTTGAGGGCAAAGCTTGACAAATTAGAGAAAATCCTAGAGAGATTCATTAGTGGATCTAAGGGTTTAAGCATGATGTAGGGTAGTCAAAACCCCAACAATGATAGACCGGGTCTAGGATACCTATCTATTAGATCAAATGCTATTGAAAAGCCATATGCAAGGATGTCATATGACTATAGCAAAGGGAAGGCCAAAAATGGCAAGGGAAAGCCATTTAAAGGGGAGAAGAAGAACTTAACCAAGGACAAGGAATACAAAGTTAAGAAAGTTAGAATTGTAGGTCAAGAAGTACCGGAGGTACACCGGTGTGGTCTTGCCATTATAGATGAGTCACCTAGGGAGGTAGCTAAGGCTAAGAGCTCAAGGGGGAGCTCTAAGAGTCAAAAGGGGTCCATGGTCAATGGATCTTAGAGAATTTTTCCAGGGAGACTAAATGGGCTGTGGAATGTGCCAAAGGATTTGGAGACAAATTTGAGTCTTAATTCTAGGGATTTGGCACATCAAAAGAAAGTTTCATACATGGAAATATGACACTAGAACCATAGTGCATGAAAATTGGTTTCAATGTGTAGATATTATATAAACCAATGCTAAGGATGTATTGTGGTTGGGAATGAAAAGATACATCAAGGAGAGATCAAAACTAGGACTTTAGGTCAAGGTTCAATTGAACCATTTAGATAGGTTAGGGTTTTGTGTCAATCTTGGGATTGGTAATAGATACATGTGTGAATATATTTTTTCCAAGTAGATACGGGTACCACAAACCTCTCCACAAAATTTGAAAAATTTTGGAGATTTATGAAATTTTTGGTGCATTTCTGAAGTTGGGTCAGAAATGTTGATAATATAGGGTATCAGTCGACTGATGCAGAGGCAGTCGACTGGTACAGTTCAATCCATGAACTAGGATATTCTATGCAGCAGTCGATTGATCCTCCATCAGTAGACTGATCTTTTTGTTTACTCCATCAGTCGACTGGCCCAGGGGCAGTTGACTGATGCTGCGATTCTTTAAAAGAAAACCCCGCGCGGGGACGGTCGAACCTAGGGTTTCACGCGCTGTCCCTTGCTGCCACTTCTCTTCCCTGACCTCTCTAGCCACTCCAAGTCTTCCCAAGGTCCTGAAATTGAGTTTATAGCCCTTCTCCACCTTAGATCCAAGTCTAGGGCAAGAAAAGCACCTTCCTTGAGTCAAACTTGGTCATCATTCATCATACAACGAATGGAGCGACGGTAACAAAATGTCTACCTTATTTTTCTCCATTTAGTTCATGACTCACGACTAACTCTCGATATTTTACATGTTTTCCTTGTTTTTCTTCTTGATTGGGTCATTCATGGACATGCATATGATATTTGCATTTTAGGGCTAGGCAAAAGAGAAAGGTTGGTGAGAGATCATCCCAACAGCAGCCCACAGATCCGGTGGCACCTCGGTTCCGTTGTGAGGTTTGCCGACGGGTCTTTGAAAATGCTGACTTTATTCTAATAAATTGTAGATATCTCAATCAGTCATATTTTCAAGAGATTACTCCTCACATTATTGAGACCATCACACATTTTGGATTAGAAAAGTTAGTACACTGTCAGCATTATGTCAACTTTGACCTCTGCAAGGAGTTTCATCCCAATCTCACATGTAGTAGTCCTGATAACGGGACATATGAGTCCACAGTACAGGGAGTTACCATTCCTTTTTCATCTGCATTACTAGGATCCTTCTCAGGGTGTCGGGCATCAAAAAATCCGCTTACATGTTTCCCCAATGTCACTTAGCCATTAACATTGCCTAATTTACCATTGATCAGATTCATCGTCATTATTTCAATAATCCTTGACCTCCTCTGGAGCGTATCTTTATAGCTAAGTGCATGAGTCCAGTTAGCAACATCTTGTATAAAATTGTCCTAGACTACATTCTGCCTATTGTCACCAAGGGGAGGTCAAAGATTCGGCTACCTCACTTGGTGATGATGTATGCTTTAGAAAGGAGGCTAGACATTGACATCGCCCGCCATGTGTTCGCATATATTGTACATTTTTCGCATGACGTCAATAGGAAGCTCTACATGTCATTCGGTCATATTTTAACTGAATTCTTTTTATCTAAAGGTATTAGAGTCACTAGAGGTCAGGTCCATCAGCAATCTAATGACTACAACCAGATAGGTTCTCGGCAGTTCTCCTTGGCTGGGATCGAGAGACGGCAGGGAGTGATGGTCTGGTGACGTCGTCATGCTTCTTCCAGCTCTGATGATAATGATGAGGCTGCTCTTGCTGCTGCACCTACTGCTGCTCCTGCTGGGATTACAAAGGAGTGGTTCTCCCGACTAGAGGTATATGTTCATGGACTTAGGGAGGACTTCCAAAGTTTCCAGCAGCGGCAGGTTGCTATTCAGGGGGAGGTTCACGGGCTCAGGAAGCGCTTTCAGAGTTTCCAGCAGCGACAGGATGATATGTATGAGATGATGCAGCGCTGGAACTTATGTATCATGCCCCTCCTCCTTCTCCTCCTAGCGATGACGCGTAGCTTCTACATGACTTGGATGTGAGGGTGTAGAGAGTTTGTTTAGATTGAGCATGTTTTTTTTTATCTCTCAAACACCATTTTTGATATTGTAATATTTGAGGATTTCGGGGTTATGCCCCTTGTAGTACTGGTTTATGGTCCGTAATAATCTTTAATTCACTTCTTAGAGTTGCTTATATGAAGTGTTATTACCTTAATTGTGAAGTATGCATGCATAATATATATGATGAATTCCAAATTACCCTCTATCTAGATATTATGATAAAAGGGGGAGCTTTTATCACTTTTTTATGTCTTGAGTGTTCGTATAAGAAAAAGGTGGTGGTTTGAAAACATTTCTATATTTTAAATAGTATGAGATAAACTTGGAAAACATATAGGTTCAAACTTAGGATGGAAGGTTGATACAAAATGGAATGTTTTCAAAAAAATTGAATTTTGGTCAAAAAGTCAAGCATATTTGGTATTTTCATGAAAATGTATTTTTCTAGGTTAGAATACATCATCAGAAATATGTTTACAAAATTTCAGAATTTTTTGAATTTTGTGGAATTTGTTAGGGGTTTCTGAATTTTGGCTAGAATTTCAGACTTCTGTGTATCAGTCGACTGGGCAGTCGACTGATCCTTCTATGAGATTGTAGTTCGAAGGCATCAGTCGACTGGTAACTGACGCAGTCAACTGGTGCTTCTATTTTTTTAAGTTTTGGGGGTTTTCAGAAATACAAAGGTGTTCTCATTGATACCAATGGGTAATATTGCTTGGGGCAATCATTTTGATGGTGTCAAATGTTGGATTTGGGATGGCTAGAGAGGGGGGGGTGTGAATAGCCACCCACTTAAAAACTACTTCACGTCTTTCTTTCCCTACTCCTTGGCGTGCCCGTGAGGTGGGCGATCCCTTGATCGTCGGCAGATCAAGCCCCGGAACTCCGGATAAGAAAAACTCCTTGGTGGAGTAACCTCTCCACAAATCTCAGAGATGAATCAGGTTAAGTACAGGAGACCATGAGAAGAAGCTTACAGACTTAGGAGCAAGCACAGAAAGCACGAAGAAGAGGCACAACACAGAGCACAACAAAGCACAACCCTAACACAAGAACCTTCACTCAGCTCTTCGTTCTCGTTGTGTCTGCTTGATTTCTGATCAATTGCTAAGTCACTTGTCTCTGCTTCGCCAGCCTCCTCTTAAGCCTTCCTTCTGCTCGTCACCAGGCGCGTTAGCACCCACTGAACCATAGCTTCATCACCACTGACCCACTGACCTCCATTGAGCGCTCAGTCCACTGAAGACCTCTTCAGCTGAGCCTCAAGTCAGTCGCCAGCCCGCCAGAAGCCGTTGAATCCTGCAAACAGAAAACAAACAAACCTGCCGCAGCGAAAGTCGCCATTGACCCTCCTTCTTGGTTTGTATCATCTCTGTATCGTCTGCACACTCAACAGATGGATTAGCGAAGCAAATCAAAATGTATCAGCAGAAATCAGAAGCAATCAGAGATCTGACAGTAATTCAAATTAAAGTTCTGATGGCACTGATCGGTCAAGGAGACCGATCAGTGAAGGGCCTGATCGATCAGGCTCCTGCCTGATCGATCTAGTGAAGCTCTGATCGGTCACACTGACCGATCAGAGATCGGGGATCAGTCACTAGAACGAACCACCAGCTCATGAGCTGGGACTTCAGGCCAAACTGCCCTGATCGGTCACCAGATCGATCAGGGCAGTGCTGATCGGTCTAGCTAACCGATCAGCATGTGGCTGGACCGATCAGCATGTGGCTGGACCGATTAAGGCCCATCCTGATCAGTCCAGACCTGACTGATCGGTCCAGCTGACCGATCAGGTCTTCCTATGACCTTCTGTTCATTTTCTAATCGGTCACCAGTCAGATCAGTCATCCTGGATCGGTCACCAGACCGATCTACTATCAAGAGAGTTCGTGCCAACTCCTTGATTGGACTCCAGACCGATCCAGCCACTCTCCGACTTATGATCAGCCCCCCGGACCAAGACTTTGTGCCCAGCTTCACTCACCGGGACTTAGTTCAACCTAGCTTCACTCACTAGGACCCGACTTTACTCACCGGGATTTCGTTCACCTAGCTTCCCTGGCTAGGACCCGGCTTCACTCACCGGGATTTCCTTCACCTAGCTTCACTCGCTAGGACCCGGCTTCACTCACCGTGATTTCCTTCACCTAGCTTCACTCGCTAGGACCCGGCTTCACTCACCGGGATTTCCATCACCTAGCTTCACTCACTAGGACTTCGGCGCCTAGTCCCCGACCAGGACTTCATGCCTAACTTCACTCATCAGGACTTAGCCAAGCTCCACTCACCTAACCAAACTTAAATCGGTGTCAACACCAAAACAACAATCAGGTCAGACTGCATCAACATCAAAGGGGGAGAGTGGGGACCAATGCCGTCGATAGAGGGGGGCTGAATATCGACTCGTTAAAAATTCTTACGAAAGCGTGTCTTTCGATCGTTCTAGATAGAGAGTTAGTGCGCAGCGGAAATAATAAAGAACGAAAATGAAAGACACTTGTACACACGGGATTTACTTGGTTCCCAACCCCCAGGGTCAGTACATCCAAGGCCTAAGCACGGGAAACACCCGTCCACTAATGGTCTCCTTTCTGGACTTTCCGGAGGTGGAGAAACCCGTCTTACAGTGCACAATTTACAATCAAAATATTAAGAAAAGTAAATGCAGAAACATAAATTAAAACCAAACAAAGGGTCGAAGACTCGGCCGAACTGGAACTCCAAAGTGTCGCGCACTTCCTCCTGGAGCCTCTTTGGTCGCAGAGCTTCGTGTTTAGTACTTTATCGTCACTCGGAATGCTTAGAATGATCTCGAAATTGTGCTCTGAGTTGAGGGGTCGAACCCCTTTATATACTCATGTCTAGGGCGCCTGAGTTGCTGTGGGGTGCCTCATAAGCCTTGGTCAAACCTCATCTTCGAGACAAACTCGTAGCAGGGATAAGATCCCCTTCCCAAGCACCTGTATCAACATAGGCACCTGGGAGGACTCAGGCGCCTGTGTTAACAAGCGCCTGGGAGGGGCTACCCAGTCCAGGGCGCCCTAAAGGTCTGGGGCGCCTGTATTGATACAGGCGCCCTAGAAGTCCTTCCAGGCAGCTTTTTCTTCTTTTCTTGCTCTTCTATCTTGCCTCCAACTTTAGGTACCTACAATACAATCACAGACAAGACAAATATGCAGATAACCTTAATCTTAGAGGCTTGGTTCTGACTTCGGGTTTCCGCGAGACCCTAGGTCGAACCGACGCCTATGTTCCCTTCCCAGGGAGCAGGCCTTTCACCTACTCCTCTCAGGAGAAGTTTTGCCAACCGGCCCATCCGGTTGGACTTTTGCCCAGTTTCACTCACCAGGACTTTTGCCTAATCTTATGACCAGGACTTCGTGCCCAGTCCACGACCAGGACTTATTGCCCAGCTTCACTCACCAGGACTTTTGCCCAGCTTCACTCACCAGAAATTCGTGCCCAGTCCACAACCAGGACTTATTGCCCAACCCTATGTCAAGACTTTGGTGCCCAGCCCTCGGCCAGGACTTATTGCCCAATTCCTTGAATCAGGACTTTGTGCCCAACCCTCGGTCAGGTCTTCGGTGCCCAGCCCGCGACCAGGACTTAGTGCCCAATCCATGATCAGGACTTAGTGCCCAATTCTTCGAACTAGGACTTATTGCCTAGGTTAACTAGGACTTTCCCTCACTTTGGTACTCCTTTCTTGACTAACCCCTTGTTCTAATGTATCACTAACTTAAGCATATTGTTAAACATTGAAACACTCGAGGAGGACATCACTGATGCTTCTTGCACCAACAATCTCTCCCTTTTTGATGTTTGACAATATCTTAAGTTAGATTGGATTAAAGGGCTAAGTTATAATCCTTGGGATAAAATGGAAAAAATTTGATCTTTTGAAAAGACATTTTGATTTACATTTTGATCCTTGGAAAAAAAAATTTGATTGAAACTTTGATCCTTTGGAACAAAATTTCTAATTTAAGCTCTCTATTCCTTTAGGAGAAAAAAATTTCTAACTTAAGCTCACTCTCCCCCTTTGTCATACATCAAAAAAATGACAAAAAAACTTGCACCAACAATGAAAAAAATTAAAAAATTACTTTTTCATTTGAAAGTACTTAGTATAATCATTTGAAAGCATATCATTTTTGATAAACCATTTTCGAAAATCTTCCCTTTTTGTTAGAAAAAGACTAAGTACTAGTAAAAAAAAACTAAGTTACTTCAATTGCAACAAAAATTTGTACTTTAAAAAGTATTGTGCACTTTGGAAAAAAAATATTTTGTACTTTTAGTAAAATATTTTGAACTTAGAAAATTTTGCACTTAAAGAAATATTGGCTTAGAAAAATTTCAGTTTAGAAAAGATTTTCAACACAAATTGCACTCATAAATGATTTTCACTTAAAACAAAATTATGCACTTTTTTTTTAAAAAAAATCACTTAGAGAAATTTAGTGCATTTAGAAAAGTACTTTGAAAAATATTGTGCAAAAAGCTTGTACTTTGAAAGATATTTTACACTTCAACTATCAGTACTTTGAAAAATATTGAAAAAAAATTGTTCTTTGAAAAATCTTGCACTTAACATATAATTTTTTCAGAAAACAATATTGTATTTAGTATTTTGAAAAATATTAATAAAACAATTTGTACTTTGAAAAATATTAGTACTTTGAAAAATATTTGTACTTTTGAAAACACAATATTTTACTTGACTTGGTTTCTTTTCCAGTGTGACACAATCCTAGGAAACCTTGTTAACTACAAGGACATTTTCCTAAGTATCCTGGAAATTCTCCAAACTCAAGTAAATATTATATTCAAAAGTGATTCCAAAAAAAAAGTTTTTGAAAGTGATAGTGTAATAAAAAAATGATTTAAAATGATAGTATTTTGAAAGGAAAAATGCTTATGTTTTCAAAAGGATTTTGAAAATACAGTGTATGAAAATATATTATTTTGAAATGTTCAATAATTCTTTTAATTTGACCTCCCCCTAAAGTTGACATAGTCCTTGGAAGCTTGTTGACTACAAGTAATCTTCCTCTGAGTCTTTAGGGTTTAATTCAGATCAAAGGAATTATCTAATAATTTTAAAAAATAATTGTCAGAAATAATTTCTTTTGATTTAGACTCCCCCTAAATTTGACACATTGTAGGAGTCCTGGTAGATCATGAAGTAGACTTCCTCTGTGTCTTTAGAGTTTATCAAAATTAAAAGGGAAATAAGCACAATTCTTAAAATGCATTTTGAAATATTAACATTTCGAAGGATAAAAATGAGTATTTGAATGATATATTTTGAAATGATAGTAATTTGTAAAGCATAGTTTTCGAAAACATTTTGAAGTGATAGTAATTTTTAAAGCACAATTTTCAAAAGATCCAAAAACAAACACTCCCCCTGTATCCGATACCGTCTGACTCTATCTAAGTACCTTAAGGGACTTTAGTGTGTTGACTTAACAAGCTTGTGTCTAATTATGTAGGTCAAACAAATTTTTGAAAAAGATATAATTTGAAAATGTATAATATATAAGCACTCAGACAAGCATGAAATCCATAAAAATATTATTATGTTAAAAAAATTATTTTAAAAATAGATTTTTACGAAAATATCCTACGAATTTTGGAAAACATTTTTGAAAAGCATTTTTCAATTTATTAGTTCTTAACATCTCACCCATTCTAAATGTCTCAGTACAAGCAAGTATGGTTGCCTTATGGGTGTATTGTGAGATGCTTGAATAATTTTCTTTGAATTAATATTAAATTTAAGATTTAATTAAAACTTGTGTTAGATTCAAATTTATTAAATAGTAAATTGAATTTGAGTTTCGATAATTGGTTTCCAGGTCTTGACGAGACATAGAGGTCTTGTTTGGCCGTAGCCTTATTGTTGGAACCCGGATGGCTAGAGAGGGGGGGTGAATATAGCCAAACACTTAAGCTTGAAGCTTTTAAAATCTTTCTGCACTTCTGAGTTAGGCAGCGGAAGCAAATGCAGAAACAGAAAACTAAAAACAACAAACCAAAGCAAAAAGAAAGCAAACCGACGCTAACTCCTCGATATACAAGGTTCGGGGATAACTTGCCCCTACTCCTTGGCGTGCCCGTGAGGTGGGCGATCCCTTGATCGTCGGCAGATCAAGCCCCGGTGAACACCGGATATCAAGCGCCTCCTTCTCGGTGGAGAAACCTCTCCACAATCGCCTCAGTAGATGAATACAAGGTAAGCACACGAGACTAAGGAGGAACCTCTCACAAGACAGTAGCAAGAAAGCTCAAGAGAGAAGCTACACAAGGAGCACAACAACAACAGCGAAACCCACAGCCACACTTGCTTGTTTTCCTGTTTGTTCTTGTTCTTCTCCTCTGCTTCTCATCTTCCTCTTAAGCTTCTGCTTCATCGCTAGGCTCCATCAGCATCCCCTGAGCACAGCCTGAACCCACTGACCTCCCTGAGCACTCAGTCCACTGAAGTCCCCCTCCAGCTGAGCCTCCGTCAGTCGCTAGCCATGCCTCAGTTGCCGTTGAAACTTGAGAAGGAGAAACAAACAAACCTGCTCCAAGGAAAGCCTCCCATTGACCCTCCTTGAGTGTTTGAATCACCTGCTATCACCTGCACACTCCACCAGAGGCTTAGCAATGCATATCAAATGAAATCAGCAATGTATCAGAGAATCGGCAGAGAAAACAGTCGTGATCAGAGCTTCTAACAGCGTATTTGAATTAAAGTTCTGCTCCTGATCGGTCACCAGACCGATCAGGAAGGACCCTGATCGGTCACCAGACCGATCCAGCAGTCTTCTACACACTCATGATTGGTCCCCAAACCAATCCTGCATTCTGCTGCACACTCCAGATCGGTCCCCAGACCAATCAGGCTCCAGCCTGATCGGTCACCAGACCGATCAGGCTACTTCCAGACCGATCAGGAGTCATCCTGATCGGTGATAGTGAGAACCTTGCGACAAATGATCATTCACTAGACCAATCTGAACAGTATCCCTGATCGGTCACCAGACCGATCAGGAGCAGATCAGTAAGGTTCCCAAAACCTATTGGATGCTCCCTGATCGGTCACCGGACCGATCCGGAGCAGAGCAGCAGGTGAACTATATGCTCCCTGATCGGTCACCAGACCGATCAGTCATCGCTGGATCGGTCACCAGACCGATCCACGAAGGAGCACCGTGCCAACTTCCCTGATCGGTCACCAGACCGATCCAGGCAAGTCCAAATACACTCTAAGTCACGAGAACAAGCCTCTAGCCCTTCTCTGACTCGTGGCATGCCTAGCTTCACTCACTGGGACTTCAACCTAGCCCTCCAAGCTAGGACCTGGCTTCACTCACCAGGGTTTCGGTCACCCGGCTTCACTCACCGGGACCTGGCTTCACTCACCAGGATTTCAACCTAGCTTCACTCACTAGGATTTCAATCACCTGGCTTCACTCACCAGGACCCGGCTTCACTCACCAGGACCCGACTTCACTCACCGGGATTTCCATCACCTGGCTTCACTCACCGGGACCCGGCTTCACTCACCGGGATTTTCATCACCTGGCTTCACTCACCAGGACCCAACTTCACTCACCAGGATTTCCACCACCTGGCTTCACTCACCAGGACCCGACTTCACTCACCGGGATTTTCATCACCTGGCTTCACTCACCAGGACTCGGCTTCACTTACCGGGATTTCATCCAACCTAGCCCTCCAGGTTAGGACCTGACCCTCCAAGCCAGGACTTTTTCACCTAACCCTCCAAGTTGGGATTTTTCACCTAACCCTCCAAGTTAGGACTTTTCACCTAGCCCTCCAAGCTAGGACTTTTACCCAACCCTTCCGAATTAGGACTTTTCAACACCTAGCCCTCCAAGCTAGGATTTTCCAATCACTCCGTGCCTAATCCCCGATTAGGACTTAATCATAATCATAATCATCAACCTAAACTAAAATCGATGTCAACACCAAAACAACAATCAGGGTCAGACTGCATCAACACTTATTGGAGCAACAACCCTTTTCTTGACAAAGCCTTTTATCGAAAGTTCATTTTTAAATTACTTCTTGAAAAAATTTGGTCTAACTAGCTTAGGTTTTGGATCGGTAGCTTCGGCTAGTTCCACCATACTAAACAGACCAAGTAGGGTACGCCTTACCCCACTTGACTTTATTAGAAGGGCTTCCCTAACGTACTATCATCTCACATCCACCTAATACTATGTTGTTCAAGTTTCAAGTAAGTTTTTTTCCTATCTAACCATTCTAAATCATGCATAAAATTAAACATGAATGACATGGCAGATATATATAAAAAAAATAGCAAATGACATGACATTTATGGATGATTCAATCAAGTCAAGGCATTTTAATTAAGTTTCTAATAATGTATCAAATTCCCGATTTGATATATATCGTGTGAACCCGCGAATATGTCAACCCACTTTGTACATATTTAATTTTATTAGATTGATTGTTGCAGTTAGGTAAGATTTTATTTAATTTAAGTTTAAGTTATTAAGGTTTAATTTGAGATTAAAATTAATTAAGGATTAATCGGATTAATTAAGGATTAATTGGATTAAATAAGTTAATTAAGGATTAATTGTATTAATTAAGAATTAATTGAATTTAAGTTAATTAAGGATTAATTAAGGATTAATTGATTTCAAGTTAATTAAGGATTAACTGGATCAATTAAGGATTAATTGGATTTAAGTTAATTAAGGATTAAAAAATTAATTAAGGAATAATTGGATTCAAGTTAATTAAGGATTAAAAAAATTAATTAAGGATTAATTGGATTCATGTTAATTAAGGATTAAAAAAAATTAATTAAGGTTAAAGTAATTAAGGATTAAGGTAAAAATTAATTAAGATTTAATTAAGGTTGAAATAATTAAGAATTAAAGTAAAAATTATTTAAGATTTAATTTAGATTGAAATAATTAAGGATTAAAGTAAAAATTATTTAAGATTTAATTTAGGTTAAAATAATTAAGGATTAACGTAAAAATTATTTAAGATTTAATTTGATTTAAGTTTTAAAATTTCTAGGTTAGTTAATAGTTGTGGGTTTAATTGTATCATTTTTATTATTTCAAAAATGTTTGACTTATCTACTATTTCTTCTTCATTTAATTTTTTCAGTTTTTCCAACACTTCTGCTTTGTTTGAGTTTTTGTAGATTTTATTAACTGTAGCCTTGATTGTAAAAAATTCATCTTCCTCCTTATCCTTATCATCAAAATTATATTCTTCTATATCTTCATAGTAAGTGGAGTAGTTTTCAAGGCTAATAATTAATGTTTTATAATTATCTTCAAGATTATCCAAGAAATTGATAATTAAATCATCATCAAAAATGGTTTTATCTTCACTATCCTCAGAAATATCTTCGATATCCTCCGAAATATCTTGAATATCCTTAAGTTCTTTTTTAACATTTTCAGAATTATTTTCAGAATTATCCTCAATATTTTCAGGATTATTTTTAGAATTATCTTTAATATTTTCAGGATTATTTTCAGAAAAATTATTAGAATTAATTCTAAAAATTATTGCATTGATATTAAAAATTAATGAGTTGATATCTGATATTTTAATATTATCTATATTTGGTAATAGGTTATACAAAATGTTAATTTGACTATGCAATAATTCTAACTTTTCAGAAAAATTATCTAAGTTATTATCATAAGACAGTGCAGGAATTTGAAAATCTTTATGAACATAACCTTTTCGTACCTTTGACGGACACTGATTCTTGTAGTGTCCGTACTTTTGACATTTGAAACACTTTATATGACTCTTGTCCCTTCGGACTCCGGGCGGTGGTACCTCCTTTGCTGCCGGCGGTGAAGATCGAGTCTTACGAGTAGGACACTAATTTTTATAGTATCCTCTCTCCCTGCACTTGAAACATGTAATATGAAATTTGAAATTGACCATAATTAAGAAAAATACCTGATTCACCCCTGGGCTCCCCCTTAACTCCTGGTATCTTTGCTCTGTCGGTTGTTAGTTTGGTGAAGAGCTACCAGGCTCTGATACCACTTGTGGGGATCGGTGCCGTCGATAGAGGGGGGGTTGAATATCGACTCGTTAAAAATTCTTAGGAAAGCGTGTCTTTCGATTGTTCTAGACATAGAGTTAGTGCACAGCGGAAATAATAAAGAACGAAAATGAAAGATACTTGTACATACGAGATTTACTTGGTTCCCAACCCCCAGGGTCAGTACATCCAATGCCTAAGCACGGGAAATGCCCGTCCACTAATGGTCTCCTTCCCAGACTTTCCGGAGGCGGAGAAACCCATCTTACAATGCATAATTTACAATCAAAATATTAAGAAAAGTAAATGCAGAAACATAAATTCAAACCAAACAAAGGGTCGAAGACTCGGCCGATCTGAAACTCCGACGTGCCGCGCAATTCCTCCTGGAGCCTCCTTGGACACAGAGCTTCGTCTTTAGCGCTTATCGTCACTCGGAATGCTTAGAATGATCTCAGAATTGGTGTTCTAAGTTGAGGGGTCGAACCCCTTTATATACTCATGTCTAGGGCGCCTGAGTTGCTGTGGGGCACCTCATAAGCCTTGGTCAAACCTCATCTTCGCGTCGAACTCGCAGCAGGATAAGATCGCCTTCCCAGGTGCCTATATCAACACAGGCGCCTGGGAGCCCTCAGGCGCCTGTGTTAACAGGCGCCTAGGAGGGGCTGCCCAGTCCAGGGTGCCCTAAAGGTCTGGGGCACCTGTATTGATACAGGCACCATAGAAGTCCTTCCAGGCAGCTTTTTCTTCTTTGCTTGCTCTTCTGTCTTGCCTCCAACTTTAGGTACCTGTAATACAATCACAGACAAGACAAATATGCAGATAATCTTAACCTTAGAGACTTGGTTCTGACTTCGGGTTTCTGCGAAACCCTAGGTTGAACTGACGCCTATGTTCCCTTCCCGGGGAACGCGCCTTTCACCTACTCCTCTCAGGAGAAGTTTTGTCAACCGGCCCATCCGGTTGGACTTTTGCCTAGCTTCACTCACCAGGACTTTTGCCCAATCTTACGACCAGGACTTCGTGCCCAGTCCACGACCAGGACTTATTGCCCAGTTTCACTCACCAGGACTTCGTGCCTAGTCCATGACTCGGACTTATTGCCCAACCCTATGTCATGACTTCGGTGCCCACCCTCGGCCAGGACTTATTACCCAATTTCTCGAATCAGGACTTCGTACCCAACCCTCGGTCAGGTCTTCGGTGCCTAGCCCGTGGCCAGGACTTCCATAATCAGGACTTAGTGCCAAATTCTTTGAACCAGGACTTATTGCCTAGGTTAACTACTTTCCTTCACTTTGGTACTCCTTTCTTGACTAACCCTTCCTTGTTCTAATGTATCACTAACTTAAGTATATTGTTAAACATTGAAACACTCGAGGAGGACATCACTAATGCTTCTTGCACCAACAGGGATAACTTGTGGTTCTAAGTTAGGTTTTAACTTGACTTGTGGAGTTAGTTTTTAACTTAACTTGTGGTTATGCAAGATTGAAAATTGTGTGTGAAGGCATAGGTTAAGGGGGAAGATGCATGTTTATGCTTCTTACTATGTCTGTAATTTTCAATTGTTATTGTTGTTTTTGTACCTAACTTAAATATATTGCCACACATCAAAAAGGGAGAGATTGTTGGTGCAATCGACCCAAGTTTGATCGGGTAGATCATTGGGTTTTGATGTGTGTGTCAATATGATTAAGTTAGGATTTCATGTTGATCTAATATGTGTATGTAAGTGTGCAGGTTTGCAGGATACACATAGACTTAGTTGGACGTCTTCGGGTCCGGTGAAGGATGGTGTGAGGAGACAAGTCGTGGGCTTGTATGCATCTGAGGGACTGTGGAGCAGGGACGATGAGCCGAGAAGCGCACTTCGAGGCATACGCGAAGGATGGCATGGGAGACAAGCCGTGGGCTTGCATGCATCCGAGGGGCGAGAGACGATGTCGAAGAAGGCTTGAAGGCAACAGGTTGAGGCTGCTGGAAGCAGAGACGATAAGCCAAGGGAAGCGCACTTCGAGGCATACGCGAAGGATAGCATGGGAGACAAGTCGTGGACTTGCATGCATATGAGGGACGAGAGCCAAAGTCGAAGAAGGCTTGAAGGCAATAGGTCGAGACTGCTAGATGAGAAGTCAACTAAGTCGTGAGGATTTGAGTGCTAAGAGAACGATACTCGGGAAGGGAAATCCTAGGGTTCGAGTGCTGAGAGAATTGTACTCGGGAAGGGAAACCTTAGGTGGTAGTCAACTGATGCTTGATCAGTCGACTGAGGTAGAGCACAGAAAGATCAGTCGACTGATGCTTGATCAGTCAATTGATGCAGTCAACTGGTGTCGACCAGAATGCGAATCGTCAAGCTGTGACATTCGAATTCGCAAGGACCAGTCGACTGCCCCAGGTCCAGTCAACTAGTAACGTTCAGAACAGTATCGATTACTATTTAAGAGGGCTCATTTTTGGCTGTTCTTCCTTGGCAAAACAAGCTTGGGTAAAGTCTGTTAGTAGCCTAAACGTGCTTAGAGGTTGTCAAGGTTTGTGGCGAGGTTTCTCCACCCACAAGGAGCGACAATAGCTAGCCGAGGTGCTCCGGGGAGTCATCCACTGAAGGATCAGGATCGTCCACCTTACGGGTAGCCGTGGAGTAGGAGTTTCATCTTCGAACCACATAAAGGTTGTGTTAGCATTGTTTAGTTTATTTTTGTTAGTTTTTCGCTTGCGCTTGCTAACCCTTGTAGGAAGAAAATCGAAAAAGTAGCTATTCACCCCCCTCTAGCTTAAAGCCAAGGTCCCAACAGACTCGTCCTATGTAGCTTTCAGGTTCTCGCACATCAAACATTTTGGCCCTTTATCTTTTTCCTTGTTGTTTATTTTCAGACAATTATCCTTTATGTGCCCTTCTTCTTGGCAGTTCTAGCATATGACTTTCATTTTTTAGCCCGCGTCTTATTAAATTTGTTAGTTTTAAAAAATTTATTTAGTTTCTTTACCATATATGTTGTTTCCTCTTCGTCAACTAAAGATTCTGCATCCTAGTTCAATCTTTTTCTTTGTTAGCACATCGTGACTCATGTAATTCCAAGGTTGAAAATAGAATCTCTAATGTACTTAGCTCGAGATCCTTGAAAATGTAACAGGAATCTACTATTGAGGTCCTTTTCGGTGTTCTCAAAAATATATTTCATACATACCTTAACAAATCTCAGTTTGTTACCATTTCTCTAACATTCGTGAGTCCGATGATTAGCTCCTTGATCTTTGCTTGTAGTTGGGTTACTGTTTCTCCTTCTTTCATTCATATATTCATTAGTTGATTTTGTAGTAGATCCTGGTGTGCTAACTTTACTTTCGAGGTCCCTTTGTGCACTTCCAGGAACTTCTCCTATAGCTCTCTTGTTGATTTGTAGGTGCTGACTCGGTTGACTTTTTGAGGTGGTAATACGGTTAGCAGATAGAATTTTACTTTTTCGTTGGCCACGAAATTGGCTTGCACCTTTTCATCCAGAAATGTTCTTCCTTGTCTTCACCATTACTATCATTGGGCGCTACAAAACCATGCTTTATTATTAATAATAATTCGAAATCAATTTAAAAAACCCTCCATCTGATTTTTCCACATCGCAAACTCACCCTCGAACTTTGGTAGATAGATACTCGGTCCAACCTTCATCTTCTTGCTTTAGTGACGGTTAGTCCTCCTAAATGGTTGGGCTCTGATACCACTTGTAGGTTTTGGAAGGTCGACTAAGGGGGGAGGGGGGTGAATAGCCCTGCAAGTGAGTTAGAAAAATCTCTTTCTTTTCAAACTTGGCAAGGATAACAATTTAGTTAGACAAATAAAACAACATAAAAAAGGAAGAGGACTTGTAGATTTTACTTAGTTGTTGTAACTAGGAAGGTTGCTAATCTAAGGCGTTGGAAGCTTGACTATAGATCTCCTTCGTTGAAGGCGGAGAAGTCTCTTACACACTTTGAAAGCTTAGAAAAGGAGTAAGAAAGTTGATTACAATTATTATTATTAATTCCTAGCTCTACGAGGATATTTATAGCCCAACGATCAAATGTTACCATTGCTGATGTGGCACTAGAGGCGCCTCCAATGTGATCCAAGACACCTCAGTTGGATAGAGTTTTATCCACTTGAAAATGGTAACTGTTGGTGCAAGATGAATTAGTGATGTCCTCCTCTAAGTGTTTCAATGTTTAACAATATGCTTAAGTTAGTGATACATTGAACAAGGAAGGGTTAGTCAAGAAAGGAGTACCAAGGTGAAGGAAAGTCCTAGTTAACCTAGGCAATAAGTCCTGGTTCGAAGAATTGGGCACTAAGTCCTGATCATGGATTGGGCACTAAGTCCTGGCCACGGGTTGGGCACCGAAGTCCTGACATAGGGTTGGGCAATAAGTCCTGGTTGTGAACTGGGCACGAAGTCCTGGTGAGTGAAGCTGGGCAAAAGTCCTGATGAGTGAAGTTAGGCAATAAGTCCTGGTCGTGGACTGGGCACGAAGTCTTGGTGAGTGAAGCTGGGCAAAAGTCCTGATGAGTGAAGTTAGGCACCAAGTCCTGGTCGTAAGAATATTGGGCAAAAGTCCTGGTGAGTGAAGCTGGGCAAAAGTCCAACCGGATGGGTCGGGTGGCAACCGTCTCCTGAGAGGAGTAGGTGAAAGACGCGTTCCCCCGGGATGGGAACATAAGCGTCGGTTCGACCTAGGGTTTCGCGGGAAATCCGAAGTCAAACCAATTCGTTAAGGCTAAGGTTGTATATGTGTTTGCCTTGTATTTATGTATCTTGCAAGTACCTAAAATTGAAGACAAAGTAGACAAACAAACACACAACATGGCTAGAAAACAGGCTACTGGGCGCCCCCATTAACCAGGGTGCCCCAATGAACTAGGCGCCTCAATGAATGAGGCGTCTGAATCATTCAGGCACCCTGGAGGTCTAGGGTGCCCTGGATGAGGGCCTTATCAGCTGTTGCGAGTTCGACGCGAAGATAAGCTTTGACCGAGGCAACTGAGGCACCCCCTTCAACACAGGCGCCCAGTAAAGAAGCTATAAAAGGGGCTTCGACCCCTCAACTCAGAACACAATTCCAAGATCATTCTGAGCTTTCCAAGTGACGATAAAGCACTAAAGACGAAGCTCTGCGACCAAGGAGGCTCCGGGAGGAAATGCGCGGCACTTCGGAGTTCTAGATCGGTCGAGTCTTCAACTCTTTTGTTTGGTTTGAATTTACATTCTACACTTATTTTTCTCTATCTTTTTTATTGTAAATCGTACACTGTAAGACAGGTTTCTCTGCCTCCGGAAAGCCCGAAAAGGAGACCATTAGTGGACGGGCGTTTCCCGTGCTTAGGTCTTGGATGTACTGACCCTGGGGGGTTGGGAACCAAGTAAATCCCGTGTGTACAAAGTGTCTTTTTTCAGTTCTTTAGTATTTCCGCTGCGCACTAACTCTCTGTCTAGAACGATCGAAAGACAAGCTTTCCGGAAAAAGTTTTTACGGTCGATATTCACCCCTTCTATCGACGGCACCGGTCCCCACAGTAACTTTTGGTTACTGTTCACTGAAGGCATTTCAGATCTGAACTAGGGTGCATCAGTTCTAAACTAGGGCATCTCCAGTCGAAACTGAGGCACCTCAGATCCATTCTGTGGCACTTATAATTCTTGACAATCGAGGCACCCTTAGTCACAACTAAGGTGCCTCGGGTCTTCAATGACAACCATCAAGTTGAGCTTTTTAGACTCCGCTTGCTTCGGTGATGCTTCGGTCGTCCAGAGTTGAGCTTACCCGAATCCAACTCCGACTTTCTCCTCGAATGGATTTCCTCCCAATTTCTCAACCATCGGATGTCCTGCACACCCTTCTCGTCCACCAGTATACTCTTCCGTAGCTCCTCGTCTCTCAGATACACCGAGTTCATCGGCTCCCTTCTCGTGTCATCTTTCTCACTCAATACGTCTTTGGCTTGACTTTTTATGCTCCTAAGCTCCTGCACACTTAGACACAAGGATCAAACATAACATGACCTAACTTGACTCGGTTAACTATATCAACATCAACCTGAGGTACTTACAAATTAGATCCTGTGCATGATTCTTTTTAAGTTCATATGGATGTTATGATTTCAATCTTAGAACTCATGATTAAAAATATCCAACAAGTGGTATGAGAGTCAGAGATTGTTTTCATCAATTTTATAGCAATAATGTTAGGATTTTCATCTATTTTCGATTGTTTTAGTTAGATTTTGATTCATTGGCGTAAAACGATGCTTGATCGTTGAAAATAGAAGAAGAACACCCATCTAGGATTAGGTGAAAAAGTTATGACCGTTTAAAGTTTAAGGAGTCACTATTTTCATGAAGCACGCGAAGAACAACACCAATTTTCTCATAACCCGTCACTATTTTCGAAAAAAATTGTCATGTTCGATATGAAAAACATGACATTATAATGCATCAGTCACCTAAAATAGCAAAGTTTTTAAGTCGATTAAAGCACTCAACTAACGTGATCAGTTGATTGTTGTGCATAAAATCAGGCACATAAAATTTTTGAGTTTATTGAGGATACTCGATTAACTTTATCAGTTGACTACCATATATTAATAATCAACTGATGTGTCTGAGGGCATGCACAAATTATTTTTAATTGACTAGTGCGCTCGATCATGGTCATCAATCAATTGTTGTTTAAGAGAAGTTGATTGTTGGTCATAGGATCAGGCCCAGAAGATTTGCTAATCGACTGATTGCTTTTCAATCAATTACCATTAAGCACTAGTCGATTGATGTAGTTAACTTGAGCATGGTAGGTTTTTTTAGTCAATCAATTCACTCAACTTCTAGTAACAATCAAGTTTTGCACTCGACTGATCAAGATTAAGTCGAGATCAGTTGATTACTGTTCATGTATCAACAAACTCTTGGACTATCACTCAACTTTCTTTAGGGATTAGTCAACTATTCGGTTAGGTTTCTTAGAGTTTTCTTGAATCTATTTACAAATATGTTACTAATTTGTGAAAATTATTAAGTAAATTTCATGTATTTTATATAAATAGATATATATCTATGTTAAAATTAATTGGCTAAAAGAAAATTTATTTTTAGGTCAAATATATATATTTAATGATAGCTCACGTATAAAAAATAACTTTGTTAATGATGTGTAAATATGTCAGCTCAAAAGAATGTAATATATATTACATGACAAATTAAGGACATTTTGAGCTATGGACTTAGAGATATACACATATAACTCCTATAAAGTATCAATTATGCGCATGGTATGTTAGTCCAAAAGAAGACATTTTATGCAGCTAACTAATGTTTGCATGAGTTATATTTTGAGAGTATCGCTCACAAATTAAATTCAAGTCCAACGACTAAATATAATGTTATATTTGGTATCTCATTCATAGTCCATGCATGTGCATTTTTTATATTCCATGATTAATTTATAAATATTTATTTTTGTTATTAGCTATGTGATATCAGGCCAAATAGCAATTATCCTACGGGCTAACGAGAAAGAAGAATTGATGAAAAGACATGAAGAGAATCCAAAGAAAAATCCACCGTTTACCAGAAAAAGAAAACTTTGTTAATAATAGAGGATGAATCCTCAAATAGCTAAACATGTATTTATATATATTCTAGATCTTAAGACTCAAAGAAAAGAAAGAAATCATAATATATAGACTTTAATTCCTATCTTGTAAGAAAAGAAAAGAAATTTCTTAATAGAAATCGTAATAGAAAGAAATTAACAAAATATGATGCTAATATGGACAAACCAAACCCATAAATACAAGAAATACCAAACATACACTAAATACCATAAAAATGGAAATGATTAAAATTAGTAAAATGATCTTCGAAGGCTCTAAAAAGGGCACAAATGGTGCTTTTGGGGTCTGAAACTTGACACTTATGGGTTTACCATAATATACATTGATTCTTAAATTCTACACGCATGAGCATTGATAGAGTCTAATTCTGAATCCTGAGTCAAAAGTTATGACCGTTTAAAGTTTAAGGAGTCATATTGGGTTGATCCTGTATCACTTTGATGTGTGCTTATGGTGTTTTCTCTTTTCTAATATAGTGTAATTAGTAATTGCTAATAGAAACAACATTCCCACCCTTATCGACACTAATTTTGCCCAATAGAAAAAATATATTATAGTTGTCTTGGATTACGTGGACTTAGATTATGCATTGAGGTATAATCGCCCTACACCCCATCCAATACTTGTACTATAAAATAAAGGGATGAATTTGAAAAATGAGAGTGATCTAATCGCATAAGTACAAGTATCATAAAATTATCCATTCCAAAATCAATCAGGGGCTTAATAACTAGAGGGGAGGAAGCTAGAATTTTTCTGAAATAACTTATAGATCGTTTCACCTCAAATGAAAAGGTTGAGACAATTACAATTTTATCAAAACTTATCTTTGACCAATATTTACTTTTATTTAAGTTAGCTTTGAACCATGTTACTAAATATCAAAAAGGAGGAGATTATTAGTACAGGGACTATCAGAATCAAACCTATATTTTGATGTTGTCAAAGGTTTAAAGTTAAGCCTTGTTGTGATCTAATATTTACTAAGTGTGCAGATTAAAGGATTTGACGAGTCTAGAGGACCAGACACTAAGTTGTAGTCTAGTTAGGTTAGGAGGACCAGATAACTGGCAGGAAGCTCATATAGGTTGGAGATGACATAATATTTTATAGGAAGTCTAGTTAGGTCAGCAGAACCTAACAACAGGCAAAAGTCCAAATGGGACATCTGGCAAGAAGATCTGGTGGGTCAAGAGATCAGACTTCGAGTAAGTCTGCAAATAATAAATGGAGGTAAGCAATTAGAGGAGAGATCTAGTGCGCATGAGTCCCAGTGGAACTGTAGGTGTTGGTCTAACTTAGATCCATTTTGAAAATCTAAGTTGAGACCAAGACTTGGTAAGACAGAATCTAATTCATAAATTATGCATTTTTGTTAACTTTGTTTTGCATGTATTTTTGTTAGTTTGAAGTAATGTACTTTGCACGATCTTAGAATAAAAAGTGGATTCGAATGAATAGTGCTTGAAGAGTCTTAATTGAGTGGAGGGCATCTTGAGTGAGGTTAGAGGTGCCCAGAGGAGATAAATTTAGAGGATGAAGTTTCACTGATTGGAGGCACCGCGATGATGATTGGAGGCGCCACTAAGTGGATAAAAACTGCAGATGTCAAAGTGGATCAAAATTGATGGAGGCACTTTGGATGAACTGATGCATCCTCAATGTAGTTCAAAAGGACTACTCGGCCAGAACTCGAAACATTACTTTCGAACAAGCTTCTTCGATCATTCTATCAAAATTCAAGTTTGTTTTCATTTATTATTATACGTGCATAGGAAAGTGTAGGTTGTTACACTTTCCTCATTTGTGTATTCAACTTTTTTGTTTGAAGATTTTTTGAAGGAGAGTTTAGTGGATTGCCCAATCAATATGGTCTACGGGATTGCAGACTTTGGAGTAGGAGTCGTTGAAGGTTTTTAGCTAATGTAAAACCAACTCGCATACTCTTGTTGCTTTTCTTGTAATTGTTTTTCATTGTTTCCGCAGCGTACTCATGTTTTCGAAAAGGACTTAAAAACTAAAAAAGGAAAAGTTTTAAAAAAATGAGATTGGCCCTCCCTCTCATTTGTTTTGGATCCTTTGGATAATGTCAATTTTATTGACGAAATGGGACTACTATGATTAGAGACATATCTTTTGAGAATGAATGTATTAGTGATCCTATTATTGTTACTATAAGTGTAACAAGTTATACTATGATATATATACCATATATTATGTGGAGTGCACATTTAGTGGGAGTAGTAAACCAACATATTCCTATGTCACCTCTAATACAAATGGAGAGACTTTTAACTTAGGTTTAGGTAGTCCTCACATGGATGAGCAAGTACCTCAACTACCTGAAACACAAGTGTCTTTAATAAGATATATTAGGTAAAAGAGATCAACAGATACATGTGATTATGTTTATCCCTAGGAGTATGATTTGACATAGGGTTGAAAATTGATTCTACATCATTCTAAGAAGTCAAATAATATTCTAATTCTGAAAGGTGAATTTAAGTCATGAAAAAAGAGTTGATAGATAATGACGTTTGAGAACTTATAGAATTTTCTGAACGATCAAGACCTGTTGATTGTAAACGAGTATTTAAAACCAAGCAAGATTCGTTAGAAAATGTCAAAAAGTGTAAGGCTCATCTTGTTGCCAAGGGATTCACTTTGTTAAATATCAAATTTGAAGGGCTAAATTACAAAAGTGGTATCACTTAAATTCCTCTCATCCTTCTCTTCTTTCTCATGATTTTTGCCGATGGTTTTGTGGGATCAGTGGCGTCGATAGGGCGGTGAATATCAACTTGTAAATTTTTCGTCGGAACTTCGTTGATCTTTCGCTTAATATCAAAGTTGTTAGTAGCAGCGAAATAATAAAAGTAAAAACAAACACAACAAGAACACGTGGGATTTACTTGGTTCCCAACCCCTAGGGTCAGTACGTCCAAGGCCTAATTACGAGTAGCGCCCACCCACTAGTTGTCTCCTTTCTGGAAGTTTTTCGGATGCGGAGAAACCTATCTTACAGTTTAAGTACAAGCACAATAATAGTAATAAAATAAGTATAACTTATGAATAAATGTAAACCAAATAAAAGATGACGATCCCGACCAATCTGGAACTCCGAAGCATCGCACACTTCCTCCTAGAGCCTCCTTGGTCACAAAGCTTCGTCTCAGCACTTTTCCTTTGCAAAGAATAAGTAAGAGGATGTGTAAGTTGATGTCTGAACTGAGGGGTCGAAGCCCCTTTTATACACTGCATTTGGGGGCCCTATAGCTCATTGAGGTGCCTCACAGTGGTCAAATTTGATCCGAACCAACGTACTGATCGCAGGGATAAAACTTGAATCCTAGGCACCTGGGAGCACTACGGCACCTGAGAGATCACAGACGCCTGGGAGCTGACGTGGCACAACTGCTGAAAGAACCCCTTCTGGAGCGCTTGATACCATTCAGGCGCTTGGGTTCTCAGGCGCCTGAACCCTTTCAGGCGCCTAGGATCGCAACAGCCAACTCCTTGCAGCCTACAATTAGGGTTAGTCCAAGAACACAATATAATATGATAAATATGCATGAATAACAGCTAGAGTTGTCTTGGTTCTGACTTTGGATTTCAAATGAAATCCTAGATCGAACCGATGCCTACTATTCCCTTTCCCGGGGAACGCGTCCTCACCTACTCCAATATGGAGAAGTTACCCTTTGCCAACCGGGACCTCCGGTTGGACTTTTGTTCGACCTACGAGACTCACGAATCTCAAGACATCCAATCCTCAACCCGTCTCTACTTCTGTCCCTAGTCCTCGCTCGGCTAAGTCTTTTGCCCGATCCTCGACCAGGACTTCGTGCCCAATTCCTCGACCAGGACTTTGGTGCCCAACCCTTGGCCAGGACTTCGTGCCTAATCCGCGACCAGGACTTCGTGCCCAACTTCACTCACCAGGACTTCGTCCACCTAGCTTCACTCACTAGGACCCAGCTTCACACACTAGGATTTCGTCCATCTAGTCTCACTCACTGGAACCCAACTTCACTCACCAGGATTTCGTCTATCTAGCCTCACTCACTAGGACCCAGCTTTACTCACTAGGATTTCGTTCACCTAGCTTCACTCACTAGGACCCAACTTCACTCACCAGGATTTGGTACCTCGACAAGGACTTCTTTGCTAGTCATCTTAATCCTGACTAGATTTTTCTCTGCCAAACATCAACTCCTGTTTAGCTCAGTCCTTGGTTTATCTGACCAGATATGAGTTTAGTCACTCTGCCAAACATCAACTCCTGTTTGGCTCAGTCCTTGGTTTATCTGACCAGATATGAGTTTAGTCACTCACCAAGATTTGGTACCTCGATAAGGACTTCTTTGCCAGTCATGTTAATCCTAACTAGATTTTTCTCTGCCAAACATCAACTCCTGTTTGGCTCAGTCCTTGGTTTATCTGACCAGATATGAGTTTAGTCACTCTGCCAAACATCAAGTCCTGTTTGACTTATCCCTTGGTTAAACTGACCAACCCTGGGTACTATTCACTCTGCCAAACATCAGGTCCTGTTTGGCTAACCCTTTGTCAAACTAATCAAACCTGAGTTTACCCTACCGAACATCAAGTCCTGTTTGACTTAACCTTTGATTACATTGACCAGACCATGGTATATTGTCAAACATAGAAACACTAGAGGTTGACTGTTCATGACTGATGTTCTTTGCACCAACAGGTTTCGCCCAATCCTCTCTTCGACGATTGAAGCCGAAACTCCCTTCCTTCTTCTCCCACTGCTTGTGGTTGGATTTTTGCCTTTCTCCTTTCCACTAAAGCATGGGTCAAGGCCGGGGGTGTCTCTGAGCGTGATTCCAAGGGCGGCAATGACAAATTGGTGGCAGCATGGACGAGGCGTGAGCACCCTAGGGGTCAAGGACTACCGGTGAATCTCATCCCTAGAGGTAATTGTTCTCACTTGGGTTTAGTAGGTAGATCTGTCAAGTGTTGGTCATGAATCGCAAGGTTTTCCCCTATTTGAATCACGATTGAGTTGGTTGGGCAGGATTTGAGTTTGGGGGTGTATTGAGAGGGATCACCGGAGTAAGCAGTGACTTACGAGCGTGCACATGAAGTTGATCCCTCAGATCTGAATAGGGGGGGAGGGAGGAAGGTTGTTGCGGTGCTAGCACAGGTAAGGATGCTTAGGTTAGATACGATTGAGATGAGGTTTTGATGAATTTCTGTGTTGATTATGTAGCGACCCGCCTTCTTACTGCCTTAGACGGATCGTTACATTTCTCTACTTCTCTACTTTTGATACATGACTACAAATGCGGAAATCTTTTTTTTTAAACTTTTAAATTCATCTAACAATTATATTCTAACTTAAGCAATCATGCATAATAACATATCACACTTCCTTTCTCAAAAGCTCGCGAATGGTACACTTTGAAACCTGCCTCACCCAACTGAACTGTCGGGTACCAGTCGACTGGTGACGTGGCAGTCGACTGGTACGCCTGTGAGCTGAAAGTTCAGCTTTCGGCAGTTGCTTCACAGCTCCATCAAACCCATAATTTCGAGCCATATGGAATCATGACACCATTTCTATACTCTATACCAATTTTCTAAACAGTTTAGCCAATCAAAATGAATCCATAAACTTAAAATTTGGACTTTTACGAGATTTAGCAAGTTATGGAAAACTATCAAAAACTTTAGTCTAGAGTTTGTACCAAACTTTGCTTCTAACCATTTAAACTCATCATGCAAGATTCTATAACATTGCTAAGCATTATGGAATACGAATGCAACTTTTCTAGACATATTTAAGCAATAAAAACTTGATTCAAAGAGGAACTAGTACTATCTTGGCACAAACATCTATTTCTCCAACAAAGTATCAATACTTCCATCTACTCATATTTCTACTCATCCAATGCAATCATAAAAATATATAGACTAAAAGAAATGACATGGAATCTTTACTCTAAGGAATTGAGCATATAAAACTATCCATAACTTAAATATTCGCTAAACTCCATAAAGCAAGAACATAAAATTCAAATGAACTATAACATTATGAATTAATAACTAAATTGTCTTGCGCCAAAGATCTCTCCATAATCAGCCACCACACACACTCTACTCAGCACCGCCTCGTCGCCTTCCTTCAGAATTGCTTGCCTTTACCTTTATCTGCAATAAGAGGAAATGCATCTATAAGCGAAAAGCTTAGTAAGTACTATCTAGCTCACAAAAACTCGAAATGTGTAAACATGCTTCTAGATCAAACTGAACATCATATGAGATACTAATATGCTTGAAAGAAAACTAAGAACATGTATAGCTCAAAACAAGCATACTCAAGCAATAGATAATCTCAATTTACTCTTCTTGGCTCAACTTGAAACTTTAGCTATTCTTTAACTTTTGAAAACTTTCTGAAACTTTAGAAAACTTTGCTAAAGCATATACTTGAAAATAATAATCACTTGGATCCACTGAAGACGTAAGTACCATCTGATATGCGCGTTCCCTAAAAGGTTGGGGTAGCGAGCCACCAATCCTAATAGAGCAGACCTTGGTCTACCAGGGCCAAGACCTTGGAATTGGACACCTGGATTTCTTTAACGACGCCCTTGGACGCCGGGTACTGGCCTTATAAAATAAAATAGCTTTTCTTTTCTTTTCTTTCTTATCTGTAAATGCCTTGGCATTTTCTGGAGCACCTTGCGTGCTAAAATCCCTAAGTCTTGACTTTTGGGGATTTCTTAAGGCCTTGGCCTTTTCTTTTCTTATCTTTATCTTTTCTTTTCTTTTCTCATAGCTTTTCTTGGACCCTAAACTCACATAGGGTATTAATCAACATATATAAGCATATAATGAACTAATATCACATGCAAAAAACTCAAACAAAAGGAAATATCTCTTTTAAAAACTTTTAAAGGAAATTCTCGCGGAAAAACCGCCTCTTACTGCAGGTGAGCAGTACTTACATTGATATCTTGGACTTACAACCAAGATTGACGTCTAGGACTCGGAAGAAACTTGAGATCTCGGAGAATTCTTCGCACCTACGCGTTCCTCTCGTCGCGGGGATCCCGAATATAGGATTATCTCTCGGAGAAAAGCTTTGGCCGGCCCTCTAGGGCTTGATGTGGCGTGCGCACAAGAGAGGAGAGGGAGAGGGGTCGGCGCAACCTTGGGAGAGGGAGAGGGTTTGAGAGAAAATAAAACTTCTCTCTTTAATTATCTATTTATACTTAAGGGTCGGATCAACCTAACTATACCATAAATACCCTTCTCTCCGTCCCTTGTTGTGCTTGATACCCCTAGCCCGGCTGGCCGCGCGCTCCCTTGGTCTCGTGGTGGTCGCGGGTTCGAGCCACCCGCTGCACTTAATTGGTTTTTTCCATTTTTGGCTTTTTCCTTTTTCTTTTTCTTTTTCCAAAAATACCAAACGGACTCGGAAAATTCCATAAAAATACTCTAAAAATTCCTAAAAATATCTAGAATATTTCTAAACCATTTCTAAATAATTCCAAGGACTTTAAGAACTAAAAATGGAAATTTTGGGGCGTTACAATCCCCATACCTTATAAAAAGTTCGTCCTCGAACTTAGAATAACTCTGGATATCGTTCTCTCATGCTGTCCTCACGTTCCCAAGTAGCCTCTTCATGCTTTTGATTCTGCCAGATGACCTTCACTAGTGGCACTTCTTTGTTTCTTAATCTTTTAACTGCTTTGTCCACTATTTGTGTCGGTCTACTCTCATAGCTAAGATCTTCTTGGATCTGTACTGACTGAGGCTGAATCACTTGGCTAGGGTCGTGAATACACTTCTTTAGCATAGAGACATGAAAGGTACTGTGGATAGCTGACATATCCTCTGGTAGGTCCAGCTCATATGCTACCTTACCAACCCTCTTTATGATCTTGTAGGGTCCTATGTAGCGAGGACTTAGCTTGCCCTTCTTACCAAATCTCACCACTCCCTTCATGGGAGCGACCTTGAGAAATACTGAATCTCCAACTTGGAATTCAAGTGGCCTACGGCGTGTGTCAGCATAACTTTTCTGTCTACTCTGGGCAGTCTCAATCCTCTGGCGGATCGTCTGGATAGCCTGAGCGGTCTCATCTATAAGCTCAGTCTGGCTGCCTAATCCTGACTCCATCTCTTTCTTCTCACCAGCTTCTTGCCAACATATGGGTGATCTACATTTCCTGCCATATAATGCCTCATAAGATGCCATTTTGATAGTGGCCTGATAGCTATTGTTGTAGGCAAACTCAGCTAAGCATAGAAATTTGCACCAACTGCCTTTAAAGTCCAATGCACAAGCCCTGAGCATGTCTTCTAAAATCTGATTTACCCTCTCTGTTTGTCCATCTGTCTGGGGATGGAAAGCTGTGCTGAATTGAAGTCTGGTGCCTAGGGCGTCCTGAACACACTTCCAAAAATGGGAGGTGAATCGCCCATCTCTGTCAGAAACGATCGACTTCGGAACTCCGTGAAGCCTGATCACTTCTTTCACGTACAGCTGTGCTAATTGCTCTACTGAATGCGATAACTTGATGGCTATGAAGTGGGCAGACTTGGTCAACCTGTCCACTATCACCCAAATTGCATCATGTCCATGGGTGGTTCTTGGAAGACCTGTGATAAAGTCCATGGATATTTCTTCCCACTTCCACTCTGGAATGGGAAGTGGCTGTAGAACTCCTCCTGGTCTCTGGTGCTCTGCTTTGACTCTCTGGCAGGTCAAGCAGGTACTGATATATCTGGCCACGTCTCGCTTGAGTCCAGACCACCAGAATCCTTTCTTTAAATCTTGATACATCTTAGTAGAACCAGGATGCATAGAGTACGGGGTACTGTGGGCTTCTTCTAAAATATTCTTTCTTAGTTCCTCATCATTGGGGACGCAAAGGCGGTCTCCAAAATAGAGTATGCCACTGTCTGATACTCGAAACTCTGAATTTTCTGCCTCTTGGATCCCCTGCTTGATCTTCTGGATCTCTGGGTCTTGACTTTGCTTTTCTTGTATATCTATAAGCAGGGTTGACTCTAGGGTCAATGCAGAAAATTGCCCAATTATTACTTCGACTCCAAAATCTTTTATTTCTTTCTGAAGTGGTAGAGACAGTGATGATAGGGACATCAATGCTGCACAGGATTTTCTGCTCAGTGCATCTGCCACTTTATTAGCTTTACCTGGGTGGTAGAGGATTTCACAGTCATAATCTTTGACTAACTCTAGCCACCTGCGCTGCCTCATATTCAGGTCCTTCTGAGTGAAGAAGTACTTCAAACTCTGATGGTCTGTGAAGATCCTGCACTGCACTCCATACAGGTAGTGTCTCCAAAGCTTCAGTGCAAAAACCACAGCTGCTAGCTCAAGGTCGTGGGTAGGGTAATTCTTCTCATAGTCCTTGAGCTGTCTGGAGGCATATGCTATTACTTTACCATCTTGCATGAGGACAGCTCCAAGGCCCATCTTGGGATGCATCACTGTAGATGTCAAAGGCCTTGTCACTCTCTGGAACAGTCAGGATGGGAGCATTGGTCAGTCTCTTCTTCAGCTCTAGAAAACTGTGCTCGCATTTATCTGACCATTCAAACTTCTTGT